>JADRCC010562092.1:0-16608 GCA_019843855.1 Hylomyscus alleni
TAGATATCTTAGAACTGGAGTTAGAGCTGGCTATGAGCCACCATGTGAGTTATGCTTACTGAACTCCAGCAAGAGCTTTGAGTGCTTCTAACCACTGAGCCATCGCTCTAGCCCTGTGTTTATCTAGCTTTTGCTCCTAATGTAGTGTTTCATGATTTATTCTTGTGGTTCCCTGTGGCCTTGCTTGACTAACATTTCATGATCAGACATCTCATTGTTGACCCTACAGAAGCTTTGTAAGCCAGGGAAGTGGGGGCAGGTAGCTTTAGAATCCTAACCCTGCTCCAGCTAGCAGGTACTTTAATGCTCATGGAGGGCATAATAATGTTCATTTCTGCTGTTTGGTCTTTTATAAAGGAGTACGAAAATGCACATTGATTTTGATTACTTTTTTATCTGCAAGGTTAAGAGTCTATGTGCTTCTCCAGAACTAACAGGTGCTGTAGAACTGTAAGCTGAACTGTGTGAATTTCACTAATTCCAGATTTTGAGGAAACTGGAAAGATTTCTTTCTCCCAGTTACTCCTTATTGCTAATGGATGGCAGTGTGTGTGTACATTCTAGCAGACAAGAGAAAACAAGCAGGGGACAAAAGGACTTATTCCTAGTTTCTTAATATGTTGTTTCAAATAACACTACATATTGAAAATTAAATATAAGAGTACCCAAAAAATAAATATTACAAGAAATTGCATAATAAAGAACATAGCCCACAGTACAAATGAGAGGTAAGTGTCCCCCTAACTACTCTTTTTTAAGAAAGGGGCTTACTGTGTAGCCCAGGTTGGCCTCCTTCTGCCTTAACAGGTAGCTAGCTGGATTTGTAGGTGCATGTTGCCTTACTCCCCTTAATCTGTGTATTTCAAGAGCCATCCAGTTCAGACTAGACAGCTCTAGTGTGGTTAGGAGTTACCATGACTTTGAATTGCCTTTTTTTTTTTTTTTTTTTTTTAATTATTGTCTGAGGAATGGTATTACCCCATCATTTATACTTTCATCTTTGTCAGCTTGTTAACTGTGACAATCTCTGCATCTGAGGGACTTCCTTGTACTTCTCTCTCTCTGGCCAGGAGCTGTTCTACACACGCACGCACGCACGCACGCACGCACGCACGCACGCACGCACGCACGCACCTGGCTGCCAGTGGTGAGCACATGTGCCCACCTCTCTGCTGACAGAGCTTGTAGAGCTCAGCACAAAGGTCTCAGTGCCTAATTATGTTTCTAACAAGATCTGGGTGTCTTCTTTCTCCCGTAACATATAGTTTATCATGCATTTTTTCTCAGAGCTTTTTAAAAGAGTAGCAAAAAGTAATACCCCTTTAGTTTGGCTTTTAAAATGAACCAAGTTATGTGCCTTGTTCATTTCCCAAATTGTACTTTTTTTTTAATTGGGTGCTCTCTTTTTAAAAATTGGTCATTGACATCCTGAGTTGAACACTGTAGTTTCTAGTCGTTTTGATAACAGAGAAGTCCCCTACTTACATTAGCATGACAGTAAGGAAGCAACTAAACATGTCCTGCAAGGAGGCCATCTCTTCCCGAAGGTAGACTGTTTAGTGTTTTGGTATTGTGGGTGATTCTATGAATTTGTGATTTGCATGGCTTCAGATGTCATCATTTTTCCCCTACTTTCTAGGAGGTAACAGCTAGCAGTCGCCACTATGTTGACAGGCTATTTGACCCTGATCCCCAGAAAGTTCTCCAAGGTGTCATGTAAGTAGTATGCATTTAAGACTCTATCAAAAAGTCTTGTTTGTCTTCATGTTTTAATCTGCCAGATATTATAACTATGAAAATGTAGGTATAACTTCTTTCCTTACATTTGGCTTCATTTATGAGATGATTGTTTTACATTCATGATTTAATATTTTATTATAAAGGTCCATTGATAGTTTTTAACTAAAAATGATTGGCTTCATGTATTGTAGAACACGTGTTTTCTATTTTAATGTTTCCTTTGGGGAATGCTTTTGCTTTTAGTATCTATAAAAATAAAATTAAAAACTAATAGGATTTTGTTGTTGTTTTGCTTGTTTTTTGACTAGCTTGTCAACTGTCACCAAAATTCTCAAGTGCTGAAAACTGAAATGTAAATATTTAGAAAGCAGTCATTAGAAAATTTAAGTTATTGATAACAGAGAACATGTATGTCCTTCTTTTCCCAAAGTTCCTTGATCTTTAATGAGGGAAAACATTTTTAATCAACACATTGTACGTGATTTTGAAATTAAAGTTGGTCAGTGGGATAAGATTTCAAGGGACTAGAAGGCAAATTTTCTTTCCTTTTGTGTTCAGTGGCTTTTCCTTTTAACATGTTAGTTCTGAGGAAAAAGACATATAAGGATTCTTGTGGAACTGGGATGTACAGGGCCTGTAGGCCTCATTTTTGTGCAAGGAACAAGGTTCAAAGGAGGGTGAAGATGAAAAGTGTTTGGGATAGCCATCAGGCCATGAGCATGGGTCTCCTCCCCTTCCTCTTCCCTTGCTAATGTTTCCAGTAGATAGTTCTTTACACTATTCTTGCTCAGCCACAGTAAGCTACATGCTTTGTTTATGACCTTTCTTTTGGCTGTAATTCTTTTCAAAAATAATTAAATGTGGTTGGGCATGGTGGCACACACCTTTAATTCCAATACTCAAAAGGCAGAGGCAGGCAGATTTCCATGAGTGTGAGGCCAGCCTCCTCTACAAATCGAGTTCCAGAACAGCCAGGGTTACACAGAGAAATCCTGTCTTGGGGTTGGGGGAGGAAAAAGCCAAAGCCAAATAAAAATTCCGTGTATGTGTGTGCTCAGGTATATGTCTACACTATCTGCATGCGCGTGTCTGCAGAAACCAGAAGAGAATGTTGGATTCCCCAAATCAGAGTTACAGGAGGTTGTGAGCCACAGTGTGGGTACTGGGAACAGAAGCCCAGGCCTCTCAAGAGCAGCAAGTGCTTCTGACTGCTGCGCCATCACTCCCACCCCTTGATTCAGTCAGGAAAGCTGGGACTCACTTAAAATATTGACACCATTTTTCCCTTTGTTTTAGAGGAGCAGAAAGAGGTGATACTTTCTCTCCATGATAACTTTGCTTTTGTCTCCTTAACTGAGAGAATTTGTGATGGTCTAATCAGGTCTTTTAAAGACTAGATTGAATGTTTTCAGAAGAGGTGTTTGAAAGCCTCCTCTGAGTAAATTAGTTTTGGTTATGACTACACAATTAGCGGAAAGGGTGGGTTTACATGACATTGCTCTGTAGGCAGCAGACACTCCCTCCATGGACCAGGCAGCTCTCTAGTTATACAGTACTGAATATTACTTAGGTTTCTTCAGTTTAGTTGAAAATGCTCATTGAGTGTTTGTTAGTAAATATTAGAAGATGATACGTCCATCATCACCACTGCATGGTAGGACTGACTAGTCACACGTCCTAACCTGGTTCCTTGGGTTATGTCTGATAGAGTAATAATGCTGATGCTACCTGTCATTTTCAGGGACATCTTAACTTTCCAGAAACCACTGTAGCTTTCTAAAAGCTGATAAGTAAGAGAGTTCCAGAGTGGAAGATGGAAGAACAGGAGGGACACTTAAGTGTAACACAGCAGCTTAGGTGTGATGCATTAGATAGCCTTAGTGCTTCCTGAAAAGGGGCCAGGTCTTAGACATGATTAGCTGTAAGGATGGGCAGACAAAGGAAGGGTGTTGACATGAAGCTCTGGAATGAGCAAGGGTGTTGAAGTTAGCCAACAGTATGTTAATCCATGGTTGTGACATTTCCTGGTGGGGTCCTTTCCTAGCTGTGTGTTTGGGCCAGTTACTCAATTTCCTTGAACCTTTATTTCATCATCTTAAAGAGAAAATAACCACCTTATCCTGCCAGGTTGTTGTAAGAATTATAAAATTCAGTGCCTGTTATGGGTACCATCACTTAAGTAGTGGCCAGTTGTTATTGGCCCAGTTTTAAATAACTTTAAAAGGATATGGAGAGCCGGGCGGTGGTGGCGCACGCCTTTAATCCCAGCACTTGGGAGGCAGAGGCAGGTGGATTTCTGAGTTCGAGGCCAGCCTGGTCTACAGAGTAAGTTCCAGGACAGCCAGGGCTACACCGAGAAACCCTGTCTTGAAAAATCAAAAAAAAAAAAAAAAAAAAAAAAAGGATATGGAGAGGCATTGACTTCCTAGTCTTCTCTCTACTTTGTGGAGGTTCCTCAGTACAATATTGATAGAGGAAAAAAGGAACCACAGTGATATTTAGGAAAAGTGTACCTAATTCTTTTCTTTAAAGATGTATTTATTTATTTTATGTATATGAGCGCACTGTAGCTGACATCAGACACACTAGAAGAGGGCATCGGGTCCCATTAGAGATGGTTGTGAGCCACCATGTGGTTGCTGGGAATTGAACTCAGGGCCTCTGGAAGAGCAGTCAGTGCTCTTAACTGCTAATCCATCTCTCTAGCCCTAATTCTTTTTTTTTTTTTAATACACATTTTCATAGAATCACATAGAAGCTATATTGGTTGCAGTAGATATCTAGAGGAAGATATTTAGACTAGAGCCAACCAAAGATAGCCTGCTTGTTTTAGAGGAGGAATAGACAAACTGAAGTAAACAATTGCAAATCTAAAATGTGCAAATGGTGGAATATAAAAGACTTGATAAGAACTATAGCTTAGTCTACAAGCCGACCAGACTTTTATGTTTTTGCTATAAAGTTTATTTTTCTCACAAAAGATTATGAACATAAGTAAAATATTATCAGGAAAAACAAAATTGAAAAGAATTAAAGGTAAGCAATGAGTTTTTATCATAGCCTATACTAGTGACATGACTGTAAATATAGGAAGCTGCTTTGTGGATAATGCAAGCATGAACATGTTCCTCGTAGGTGACTGCAGCCCTGTTGGAAAAATTCTATTAGCAATCAGTACTACTTGGAAGTTGTTAAAGGATGAGCAGTTGTCTAATGCAACTTTCTGTTGGTAGTATAACATTCAGCATGAACTTGGATGGTCCTACTATATCAAAGGCCTCAATACCAAATCCTATCTGTTTTTTTTCTAAACGAGTGAAATTTCATATACATGACTGAATAGAAGAGAGGTATAGTGTGAGATATGTGCAGGTAGGTAGGAGTGCACATAGGCCATGTAGGCCATGAACTGTAGTAGAATTTGCATTACAAAAGGGAGTAGGCATAGCAGACAGACTAGATAGACTACATTGCCAGTTCTCAGCTTTCTCTAGAATGGAAAGCTGTTTGTGACTTTAAATAACAGTTGTAGAAGTGGAACATGGTAGTAGCCATAATTCTAGCACACAGGAGGCAGGGGCAGGAGGAATTTGAATTGGAGGTTAGCTTTGGCTACATAGCAAGTTCAAGGCCAACATGGGCTATGTGATACCCTGCCTCAAAACAACAGCAACAAATAACAAAGGACAATTGCAGTACAGTTTTTTTTTTTTTGGCAAGGTTAGCATGGTATTGGTTCAACTATCTTAAATCCCATAGTTGAAGTGTTCAAAGATTTTGCAGATCATGAATCAAATCTACTTAACCCTTCACACACATGTGCCATGTGTTCAGAAACATCTAAACAAGGCTTCTGGTCTGGTTTTTATTTTAGTGATTCTTCAAAAGAAGATCAGTTGATATTCCCATCTAACTGAGCTTTTCTATCCTTATGTTGAGAGGGAAAGGTGACCTGAACAGCCATGGCTGGCTCTATTGTTTCAAAGTTGAGTAGACTCAGAGCTAGCCTAGATTCCTCCAGTAATTCACAGGCAGTTGTCAGTCCCACAGTAATGTAATTGTGACAGGATTCAAGTGCATTCTAAAGGATTTTATTGTGCTAATGAGATGAGATTGTTTTGGTAATGATTATTGTTTTCTGGTTCCAAAAAATAATATGCCTCTACTTTTGATATAGACAAGTCCTTTCCTTTCCTTTCCTTTCCTTTCCTTTCCTTTCCTTTCCTTTCCTTTCCTTTCCTTTCCTTTCCTTTCCTTTCCTTTCCTTTTTAAACAAACTAGAATTAGTAGTAGTTCCTATAAAAATGAAATATTTATTTCTTGAGAATTTTTAAGTTACAACATTAACTTTTAGGATAATTTTAAATCTAAAGTGATTTTAAATTATTTTAATATATTCGTCAATAAATATATGTATAAAACAACAGTATTTTAGAGCAGTAGTGTAATAGAGTAATCCTGAGTTTTAAAAGTAGTGCTCTGAAATGAAACTTAGCCTGGGAGGTGTGGCCAAGAATGACAGATTTGCTGTAGTTTATTAGTTCAATTTGGCATAGTCTTTACTGCTATAGAAACACCTCTTTCTATGTGTAGTATATGTGTGATGCTGACTTTGAAGGTCAGCTATGTATTTGCTCATATATAAAATACATCTTTTCATATGTACCTATTTGCTGCCACTTTCTTCTGTAATATTCTAACACACTCTTTGATGTTCTTTGGAATGATTAGGGTTAAAATATTAACATGCTTCAAATGTTTTAAATGTATTACATAATTTACTAAGTTGTACCCTTTGGTTTTTTGGAGAAAATAAGGTGATTTGCAGCCATGTTGGTAGAACAGAGTTAAATCCAGTAAATAGTCTAATTTCTGAGGCAATATTTAATTTGCAGAATTGTTTATTCATTAGGAGTAGATAAAATCAAGATAATATTGTATACATATACAAAATTATCAATACATAAAAGATATTCTAAAGATAATACTCATTTGTTATTAAGGAACCATAAGATGCTATAGAGAAATGAAATATTTATTGTAAAATAATTTTATGTGAGTATCTGAAATTACATTTTAAGTATCTATATCACAGAATTAGCTAATTTACCACCATCCCTCAAGCCCGTTCTGTTTGCAGATATGGTAGGAATACAGTGAGTGTTTTAAGTTGACTTGAGCTAAGTTTGCTATGTAAAGTTTGTTTCTTTGGCCCAAAGATGCAGCTGGTACTAGAAGGGACTTGGGGGAAACGATTCCCAATTCAAGATTATGAGTAATACATCATCATTGAACTTATTTTTAAATTTCTTTATGGTGGGGTGGGGGCTCAGCGGTTAAGAGCACTGGCTGCTCTTCTAGAAGTCCTGAGTTCACTCCCCAGCAACCACATTGTGGCTCATAACCATCTATGATGAGATCTGATGCCCTCTTCTGGCACACAGGTGTATATGCAAATAGAGCACTCATGTAAAATAAATAAAGAAATCTTTAAAAAATATTTATGATGCTGAAGACTGATTCTAGTTTAAGTGCTCTCTCTAGCTCCTGAATTCTTGTTAATATATCAGCTTACAAATGAATAATTGTTAATCTGAAATATAAATATTATTTAATGGAGATGTGAATAAATATACCTCATTCTCTAGCTGTATTTAGAAATAGCTCATCATATTTGGATGATTTAATAAGATGTCTTATATTGCATTCTTTTTTTTAGATGTTGCTTTATTCTTAGCTAACTCACAAACATGTGGGATTTTTTTCCCCTCCTTAATTTACAGCATATTGTCTTTGCTAGTGAAAGTTTATAAGTGAACTAAACCTTATACTCAGATTGTAGTTTTTAGTACCCAAGATATTATTCAGGTACTCCTTATCATTTAGAACAAAAATGACTATAAAATAGTATTTTCTTCTAAATGAGAGCTGCCTCAGGTAATTGAGAAATAACTTTGGTTCAGAGAGAACTGGTGTAACTGAACTTTAGTCCGAATGCCAGCCTTAATAAGTTTTAAGCTCATTATTCTTTGATTAATTGAAACTTTGTTTCTTCAACAGCTCTAGATTTCCATTTTTTTCCTTTCTTTCTTGCCATTATTTTAACACCAACTGTACTGTTTGCTTTCTCTCTATGTCTGAATTTTATGTGTGTGTGGTAGGCACTATACATTGCATTTAGTATTTGGGTCCTTTGTCTCAAATATGTTTCAGAGGAAAGTAAAAGGAAATGAAGTAGAAAGTTTAATCTCCATGTAAAACTGTGTGTCTCCTAAAACCATTGATCGTGTTTACAGTTGTGACTCTAGCTTCATTCATTACCCGGCGAGTGCGCTGAGGCGTATTTGTAGTGTTTTAATGCTAGCCCTTCCCATCTCCCCAAAAGGGACATCTCTAAAACATATGTTTTAAACCCTTCTACCTGAGAGTTCTTCTGTTTCTGTTTTGTTTTTTAATATTTATTTTTGTCAATTTTATGCATATAAAGACATATCTTGATGATACCCCCGACACATACATAGATGTTGTTATTTCAGCTTTAATTTAATATGTCTGAAATCAGAGCAGATCTTTGTCTTGCTAAGTGATTTTTTTGTTTAGGCTTCCTGTGCTTTATTGGCTGACACCAAACATGAAAGAGTTTGAGTACCTACCAAGTACCAGCACTGTCCTTTTGTCTAAAGGGTTCAAAAGCCTAATGGAGTCAGGTAATAACAGACACAGTTAATCTCCCTTCATCTGATCACAGTACCATGATGATGACTGGTGTCATCCACTTAGCTGCTCCTCTTGACTTGAGTCTTGTCAGTGCACCAGCCTATCTACATGTAGTTAGTTACCTTCCTTGGGCACTGCTTTCTTTGTGCCTTTCCTCAATCCAGTCCTCTCCTTTAGCCCCTCTCTTCTCTCTGTCACTTTTGATTATTGCCACTCTAAAGTGAACCTTCTTTTTTCAGTTGACATTCCTTGTGTTTGCCCTTAGAATATACTGTATCCATGTCATAACCTAATCTACCAACAGGCCTTTCCTTTGCTCTTGCCATTTGCTTACCCAGGTTCTGACCATTTTCTGCACTTCAGCATAGTTCCTCCCATTGCCTCATAAATCTTTTAGGTTTATTTATTGTCTATATTTTAAGCTTCATTATAAATACTAAACTTATAATTCGACTGAACTTATACTGTTAGCAATATTTTCATCTCTCCAGGTAGACAGTAACCCTTTGTAACACCTAGTACAATGCAGAGCTCAGGAACTAACTGTTGGCTTTCAGAAGAATGCAATGAACCACACCTGACCCCTCCCCAGCATCAATAGAGAAGACAGGCAAGAAGTTGTATTCTTTGATCTCCTGGGAAAAGGATGTCTGACTAAAAGTTAGAAATGCTTTTATTTTGTATACAGACATAGAAAATAAAAAGGAAGATAGGAAATTTATTTTTCTTTCTCACGAGGTTGCTATTAAAAGGCTCATGTGTAAAAGAAAAAATACCATCTGCCATAGAAAACATGAATTGATTCTTTTGGTTTGGTTTGTTTTTGTTTTTCGAAATAGGGTCTCCCTGAGTAGTCTAGGCTGGCCTTAAAACTCATGATCCTCCTCTCTCAGGCTCTTCAGTGCTGGGATGACAGGTACAAGCCTCAAACCTTGAGATATACTTGAATCTGCCATTTAATATGCAGATTCTCAAAAACAAGCAAACATACAAACCTGAGCTGCAGCTTTCTTATATGTAAATGGGGTATAAAATACCCAAGGCTACCATGACTATGAAATAGAACAGCAGGTGTAGAATGCTGTGTAAACTTTAAAGATGGGAGGGAGGGAGAGGGAAGAGGGGACCTTGAATAGTTAGTTTCGTTATACTGATTATACTGATGTCTTCATTGGGTAAAGATTTATTGTAAGCAATGATTCTTTTTTTTTTTTTTTTTTTTTAAGGACAACATTTAATTGGGGCTGGCTTACAGGTTCAGAGGTTTAGTCCAGTATTATCAAGGTGGAAACATGGCAGCACCCAGGCAGGCATGGTACAGGAGGAGCTCTACCAGGAGCTCCTACCTCTTCTTCTGAAGGCTGCTAGTGAAGACTGACTTCCAGGCAGCTAGGGTGAGGGTCTTATAGCCCACACGCATAGTGACACACCTATTCCAACAGGACCACACTTCCTAATAGTGCTACTCTCTGAGCCAAGAATATACAAACCATCACATTCCACTCCCTGGCCGCAATAGGCCTGTTCAAACATGAGTCTATACCTAAATATAGCATAATGAAAAAATACATTTAGTCCAACTTTTAAAGTCCCCATAGTCTATAGCAGTCTCAAAAAGTCCAAAGTTCAAGGTCTCTTCTGAGATCTTGTAACTGTAATCCCCAAAGCAAAATACAAAGCTGGGCACACTCCAAGTAATGCTTCTCTGTGGCTGATGTCAAAGCAGTCTTCAGATCTCCACTCCTTTTTCATCTTTGTTGACTGCAACAAACTTCTTTCTCCTGGGCCACTCCCTGTTAGCAGCTTTCCTCTGCAGATAGCCCACAGCTCTGGCATCTTGAACATCTTGGGGTCTCCAAGGCAACTTTGATGTTGTAGCTTCTTGTTTCAATGTCTGGGATCCTCCAAAGGGCCTACTCCAGCTCTGCCCTCTGTAGCACTCTAAGCTCAGGTTGATCCACTTCATTGCTGCTGCTGTTCTTTGTGATCATCCCATGGGCCCGGCATCTCCAATATGCTGAGGTCTTCTGCTGCAATCAGGCTTCATCAATAGGCTCTCTTCATGGTGCCAAGCCTCAACTCCATTTCATGACCCCTTCAGTCCTGGGCCATCAAGTGCAACTGAGGTTGCACTTTCACCAGTGGCCTTTCATGACCTCTCACAGTTCCAAGCCTCAGCTGCTCTTCATGAACCCTTCATGCCTTCAAAACCAGTACCACCTGGGTGACTCTTACACATTACCAAGTACAGCTGCAGCACGAGGTACAACCTTGGCTATCTCTTGAACACAGCTTCTTTGTGCTCTCAGAAAACACTTTACAGAAGATTTCACCTCAGTGATGTTGGTCTCTTCTTAATCACCACTAATTTCTTAGTTCCATTTAACCAGCATCAATTGTCCTAGTAGTCTTTTTCTCTTCTTGACTATAAAGCCACATGTCCAAAGCTGCCGAATTCTGCTGCTTGTGGGAGCTGGAACATGGCCCCCTTGTTCTGTTACATTATCACTGGATGTTTTCCAACTCTTTCATTATAAGTAATGATTCATATAGTGAGGTCTCTAATATTTCCAGGTCAGACTTACATTCTTGCTGGTAAAAGAGAATGGCCTAAAAAAAGAGATGGATGTGCTCCAATTAGATACTCGTAGGGGGACACCTACTCAACCTGGAGCTGTCAGGTCACCCTGACATTGACGTCCTTCTTAGACTAGAAGACTGAGGAAAGGGCTGCTTAGAGGATGACAGGTAGGTTGACAGACTCTACTGCCTACTTAATGTGGTGAATGCCATCTCTTTCTGTTTTACAGTTTCATGAAAATGACCTGCTAAGCCATTAAAGTAACAACTGAACATATTTAAGTTGCCTGTCTAACATGGCTATATTTACTTACTGGAGCCAAAGCAAACATTCTTTTTTCTTAGACATTGATGCAAACTTTTAAGAGAATTAGAAAATTAGTTTTGTGTGTGTATGTGTTTTGTCTGTAACACACTTTACTTTCAGGTGTTTGGCATGGGTCCACAAAGTATTGTAGGGAAAGACACCTCATTTTTTTCTTAGTTTAGGAAGGATGAAGGGGCAATGAAGAACAGGATTGAGAGTTCTGTAGTAGAGAACCAAGGTAGTGCCTGGCATGACAGAGATGCCACAGGCAGCGTGTGGGTCGACTGTGCTGCGTTAGCACAGGAGGAAAGGAGACACTAAGTGGGAGGTGATGGGAGTGCACAGCAGACTGCTAGGCTACAGTGGCAGTGATTCAGAGCTGTCTCTAAGAAACCTATTTGGCTTACTGAGGAACGAGGAGCCCAGATGTACAGTCTCTCACCAACTGTTCTTTACTGTTCTTGGTATTTTACTGTTGTGTAATTGTGTATCAGAACTTGTTTTTTTTTTTAATAAACCTTAATAAATCTCACTCACCTTCATAAGGAATAGTTAATTATCTATTTTAAATCATCCAGAAGATCTGAGGGAAAGTTTACAGAGAAGGTTAGATCAGTCTTTAAAAGACCTAATCTTAGATGGTTAATGGAAAAGCATAAAGTTTCAGTGTTTGCCTCAATATATAAAAGTCACATTTAGCAATGCATGCTGACACTGGCTTTTAGCATACCTCTAGACACTAGGATTCCCCAGTGATTATTGAAGAAGATAAGATGATTTATAGTGTTCTCTGAAATGCTTAGGTTTAACTACAGTAGAAACCTTGTGAGGCAGTTGATTGTGAGAACTGCCAGGGCATCGGGAGGCAGCTGTGTGTTGTTGTTGACTCACTCGCACGCGGTGAATGCTGCTGAACTGCTTCTGATTTCTAAATGCTTGACTTTTGATTAAAGCAAACACATTTATTTATGTGACATATATACTACAAGAAAAAGTGCCATCTTCTTTTTATTTATGTATTTTGTTTACATTTCTACCACAATTTCCCCTCCCTCCCTCCTATTCCTTCCCTTCCTCCACACCCCCCTCTTCCCTATCTACTCACGTCTCTCATGGATCTCAATCAGCCTTGGTGCATCAGGTTGCAGTAAGACCCCATGCACCTTCTCCTATTGAGGCTACACAAGGCAGCCCAGTAAGAAGAAAGGATCTCAGAGGCAGACAACAGAATCAGAGATAGTTCCTGCGCCTATTATTAGGAGTCCTACATGAAGACCCACCTACACAATTGTTACATGTGTGCAGAGGGCCTAGGTCAGACCCATGCAGACTCCCTGGTTGGAGGTTCAGTGTCTGTGAGCCCCTATGGGCCCGGGTTAGTTGATTCTGTAGGTTTTGTTGTGGTGCTCTTGACCTCTCCAGCTCCTTCAATCCTTTCTCTCCCTCTTCATCAAGATTCTCCAAGCTTCGTCTGTTGTTTGGCTGTGAGTCTCTGCATCTGTTTCTGTCAGTTGCTGGGTGAAGCCTCTCTGATGACTGTAGTAAATAATTATATTAAAAATCTCAATGTGGAGAGCTGGAGAGATGGCTCTGTGGTTAAGAGCACTGGCTGCTCTTCCAGGGGACCTGAGTTCAATTCCCAGCAACCATCTGGTGGCTCACAACCATTTGTAATGGCATGTGATGCCCTCTTCTGGTGTGTCTGAAAAGAGTGATAGTGTACTCATACATAAAGTAAATAAATAAATTAAAAAAAATTTCAATGTGGGGTTTCTTCTCATTTATGTCCCCGGATGAAAAACACACACGCCTTTATATTTTAATATGCCTTAAGCAGCACAATATCTGGGCAGCTGCCTGCCCTCCATGCTGCTAGAATCCACTTTCCTACCAATAACTCCGAGTTACTACTTATAATTTCCATGTTCCATCTGGGCTTCTCTTAACTCCAATTGGCCAGCCAACATGGCCGTGTTTTTATGGCCCAGCTATCCCATTGCCACTCTCCTCCTCCCTCCTACATGGTCTTCCTCTTTGGCTACTTTCTGCTCAACTCCACCTATGTCTCTTCTCCCCAACTATTGACTGCTGGCATCTTTATTTACCAATCAGAATTACCTGGGGGAAGGATCCCTCAGTGTCTTATGTGTCATGTGTCTTCCATGTGGACTCTCTTGTCTTTGGGGCAAACAGTTTTGGGGGGACCCAAATTAGCATTATAATACGGGTAGCATTAGGCCAACCCACTTCAGATGATGGTTATAGTAGGCTTGTGTTTGCAGGTATAGCAGAATATTATTAGTGTCAGGGGTGGATGCCTCTAGTGGCATGGGCCTCAAGCTGGGCCAGTCATTGGTTGGCAGCTCCCTTATTTTCTCCTCCATCTTTATCCTGGCACATCTTGTAGGCAAGACAAATTGTAGATGGATGGTTTTGTGGCTGGGCTGGTGTCTTAATCCAGTCCCTCCATTGGAAGTATTACCATTGCATGGTTACAGGAAAAAGCGAGTTCAGGCTCCATTTCCACTATTGCTAGGAGTCTTAGCTAAAGTCACCCTCATAGATTCCTGCGAGTTTCCATTGTCCTTGGTTTCTAGCTCCTCCCAGAGATGTTCCTTCGCCTCCGATCCTAGTTGTCTCTCCCTGTACTCTCTCCCTCCATCTCCCCCTACTCTATCCTTCCTATTCCCATGCCATTTGCTTTAAATTTGTACAAAAAGGGTTTTTCACACACTAAACTAAGACTGGAAGCCTTTCTGGCCATCCTTACAAGTGTCTGAGGTGGCCTTGAGTGTGGTAATGCTCCCTCCCTGCCTTTAGAACAGTGCTGTGTAGAAACACATACCTCTTGTGTTCAGTACCAGACAGTTCTCATCAGGTACTTCAACAATATTTCATTGGTAATTATAAGTTAGTTTTGCCTTATTCATATTTTCTCTACATATCCTTTGGGGCTGTCTATGAATTTGTAAACTGAATAGACATTTATAGAGGTACTCTTATTTTAGAAAACAGTTTTATTTTTGATGTAAAGAACTCTGCTTTGTGTGGCTAGAATAAAAACTGGCAAATATATAAAAATATACAAGAATTATGTTTTATCTTCCTAAAAGATAATTTGATATGTAAGCAGAAATATTAATCTTGTGTAATGTGTTGTTTCTAACCAACTTGAAGATGAAGTATGTGAGCATAGCAGGATACAGAAAGGGCAGGATGGAAATGTGTTCACAACTGTCTTCTGATGTTTAATGGATATTCATATGAAGACTAAATGAATCAAATATCAAAAATTAGATATTAAAGTTTAGAAATTAAATATTGCATTGGAAATTTTAAAGAAGCCATTAAAAATCAAATGGGGAATAGGGTACAGCTAACAAGAATCAAGCAGTTAAGATGGAATCATAAGAACTGCTCAGGGGCTGGAGAGGTAGATGAGAGTGATTAAGAGTGCTCGCTGCTTTTATAGAGGATCCAAGTTTGAACCCTCCCCCCTTGCACTCCTTCCGCTCCTCCTCCCCCGGCTCTGTCCCTGCTGTACGGTTCACAGCTACCTGTAACACAAATTCAGGGCTGGTCAGACACCTGACCTGTACTAACACACACACACACACACACACACACACACACACACACACAAAGAAGGGAGAGGAAGAGGGAAGAAGGAAAAGAAAAGGAGGAAGAGGAGGAGAAGGAACATTAAATCACTAGGATCAAATAACTATTCCTGAAATCCTTGCCCTCTAACACTTAGGACCATCTACCTTACACTGAGAGTCTTCTGCTTATGCACACACACATGGGAGTGTGAATATGAATGGATATATGAGATTATGAGAATGAATGTCAATCCCGAAAGACTGCTGAGCTCTGATAGAGGCTGAGTGGCTCTACAGTCACAGATGAGGTGGGACACAGTGGTCCTTGCTGCAGTCAGGTAGGTGCCATTGGCTGTTTGTCATCTACTCCCAGAGCTGTGCTGAAGTAGCCTAACTCATCCTTTGTGTTCAAAGGAGCGTTGCCCATTTTAGAGGAGTCCAGCTTGTTTTTAGTGGAAGTCTTTACCAGTACTCAGGATTTCTCTTCCCCAGGATTTCTGCTTCTTGTTGCATAGTCCCAAGCTAGTTAGTACCTGTCACTGTCCCCTCTCTTTAGCACTCTGGCTGACAAGGGTGAGGAGTTGAGATTTTTGTTTTTGTTTTTATGATATTTTTATTAGATATTTTTTTTTATTTATATGTCACATGGAGGAGTTGAGATTTGTCACTCATTTCTGTCCTTGCTTTATCCAAGATGTTGCCTGATAAAGTGTAATGAGTTGGCCTTTGATACTTTCCTACAGTGTCTCAGTGTGCTTGTTTTTGTTTTTTTCTTCTCCTGAATTTAGAGACATGAAAAATGCTGTAATTGGAAACAATAAACAGAAAGCCAACCTCATCGTTCTAGGGGCTGTTCCAAGGTATGTTTGCAGTCTAACTTACCCTGCCATTCCTGCCCAGTCTCTAGTGTCCTCTGACTTCCACCATAAGACCCCTCGCTTATCATAGTCTTTCTTGTTTTTAATATAAATGTGTTTTTAAATAATGCCTTAAAGTACACTAACCGTGTCTGAGGAAACATATACACATAGATGCGAGTGTGTGTGTTTGCGTGTGCTTAGTGAGCACTAGGGTTCATAGAACAAGGAAAATGGTCCTAAGTGGTGGAGGTTGAGGATTTGGGTGTAGTTCTTTGGCAAGTGGGCTCAAACTGGCATGGGATAAGTAGAGAAGAAAGCCTTCCATTCACAAAAAACTTCACAAGGACTCTGAACATTTTTGTTAAGAAAATTAGTAATGAGTTCCTCTTAGTATTACTGCTCTGAATTCAGGGTCCATTTCTACTTTGCATTTAAGATTCAATAGGACTTGGCACTAGGAGTCTTCAGATCCTGAAAGGACCCAACAGGAAGTGACAGATAACACAGGGGATGGTGTGATTTCTTCAGAGACCACTTGCTTACAGCCTTTAGATTTATAGCTTAGTAAACTGTGATAAGATATTTATTTTGTACAAAATAAGGTAATGTCTTAGATATTTGTTTCTCAATGTTTTCTCATTGAGTATAAATAAATAATTACTCAAAGATCTAAAAAGAGGGAAGATTATAATATTATTCCATATCCCCTTCTCTTTCATCTCTCCAATCTTCCCTCTTTTTACCTCTCTCTTTCAAATTCATGACCTTTTTTTATTAGTTGTTGGTTGTGTGTGTGTGCGCG
>JADRCC010562100.1:0-12274 GCA_019843855.1 Hylomyscus alleni
GAATAGCCATTCCAATAATATAATTAATCTAATTATAATATAATATAAAATAACATAATTCTAATAAAATAGACTTTCAACCAAAAGCTATCAAAAGAGATGAGGAAGCATACTTCATACACATCAAAGGAAAAATCTACAAAGATGAACTCTTAATTCTGAACATCTATGCTCCAAATGCAAGGGCACCCACATTCATAAAAGAAACTTTACTAAAGCTCAAAGCATGCATTGT
This sequence comes from Hylomyscus alleni, assembly GCA_019843855.1. Lineage (NCBI taxonomy): Eukaryota > Metazoa > Chordata > Mammalia > Rodentia > Muridae > Hylomyscus > Hylomyscus alleni. The sequence goes on from JADRCC010562100.1 coordinate 236, forward strand.
ACCTCACACAATAATAGTGGGAGACTTCAACACTCCACTCTCATCAATGGGCAGGTTATGGAAACAGAAGCTAAACAGAGACAAAGTGAAACTAACAGAAGTTATGGATTTAAAAGATATTTATAGAGTATTTCATCCTATAACGAAAGAATATATCTTCTTCTCATCACCTCAAGGGACCTTCTCCAAAACTGGTTATATAATAGGCCACAAAACAAGCCTCAACAAATACAAGAAGATTGAAATAATCCCAGGGATCCTATCAGATCACCAGGGACCAAGGCTGGTCTTTAACAACAACAAAAACAACAGAAAGCCCACATAAACATGGAAGATGAACAACTCTCTACTCAATGATAACTTGGTCAAGGAAGAAATAAAGAAATTTTTTAAAAAAGAAAGAAATTAAAGACTTTTTAGAATTTAATGAAAATGAAAGCACAACATACCGAAACTTATGGGACACAATGAAAGCAGCGCAAAGAGGAAAACACATAGCTCTGAGTGCCTCCCCAAAAGAAACTGGAGAGACCATACACAAGCTGCTTAAGAGCACATCTGAAAACTCTAGAACAAAAAGAAGCAAATACACCCAAGAAGGATCTAAGGCAGGAAATAATTAAACTCAGGGCTGAAATCAACAAAGTAGGAACAATGAGAATCATGAACATCAAGAGCTTGTTCTTTGAGAAAATCAACAAGATAAATAAAACCTTAGCCAGACTAACCAGAGGGCACAGAGACAGTATCCAATTTAACAAAATTAGAAATGAAAATTAGAAACTGAGGAAATTAAAAAAACTATCAGATCCTACTACAAATGCCTATACTCAAAAAAACTGGAAAATCTGGAGGAAATGGACAATTTTCTAGACAGATAACAGGTACCGAAGTTAAATAAGGATCAGATAAACCATCTAAACACTCCTATAACACCTAAAGAAATGGGAGCAGTCATTAAAAGTCTCCCAACCAAAAGAAGCCCAGGACCAAATGGTTTCATAGCAGAATTCTATCATACCTTCAAAGAAGACTTAATAACAATACTCTTCAAACTATTCTGCAAAGTAGAAACAGAAGCTCAAAAAAATACAAAGAAAAAGAAAAAGAAAAGAAACAGAAGGAACACTATCTAATTTGTTCTATGAAGCTGCAGTTACGCTTATACCTAAACCACACAAGGACCCAACAAAGAAAGAGAACTTCAGACCAATTTCCCTTATAAAAAATACTCAATAAAATTCTCACACACCAAATCCAAGAGTACATCAAAAAAATAATTCACCACAATCAAGTAGGCTTCATCTCAGGGATGCAGGGTTTGTTCAGTATACAGAAATCCATCAATGTAATCCACTATATAAGCAAATTCAAAGAAAAAACCCACATGATCATTTCATTAGATGTTGAGAAAATTCAAAACCCCTTAATGTTAAAAGTCTTGGGAAGATCAGGAATTCAAGGCCCATCCCTAAACATAGTAAAAACAATATACAGCAAGCCAGTAGCCAATATCAAACTAAATGGAGAGAAACTTGAAGCAATCCCACTAAAATCAGGGACTAGACAAGGCTGCCCACTCTTCTCCTATCTATTCAATATAGTACTCGAAGTTCTAGCCAGAGCAATTAGACAACAAAAGGAGGTCAAAGGGATACAAATTGGAAGGAAAAAGTCAAAATATCACTATTTGCAGATGATATGGTAGTACACTTAAGTGATCCCCAAAATTTCATCAGAGAACTCTAAGAGCTGATAAACAGCTTCATCAAAGTGGCTGGATTTAAAATTAAATCCAACAAATCAGTAGCTTTCTTATCCTCAAAGGATAAACGGGCTGAGAAAGAAATTAGGGAAATGACACCCTTCACAATAGTCACAAGTAATATAAAATATCTTGGTGTGACTCTAACCAAGCAAGTGAAAGATCTGTATGACAAGAACTTCAAGTCTCTGAAGAAAGATATCGAAGAAGATCTCAGAAGCTTAAAAGATCTCCCATGCTCATGGATTGGCAGGATTAATATAGTAACAAAGGACCTCAACATAAAATTGGATATACTAAATCTCATAGGAGGGAAAGTGGGAAATACCCTGAACATATTGGTACAGGAGACAATTTCCTGAACAGAACAGCAGTGGGTCAGGCTCTAAGATAAATAGGAAGAAAACTGAAAAGAAACTGAAAAGTTTTTATAAGGTAAAGGATATTGTCAATAGGATAAAAAGGCAGTGTACAGAGTGGGATCTGCATCTGACAGAGGGCTAATATTTAAAATTTGTAAAGAACTCAAGAATTGAGTTCACTGAGTTCAAAATACACACACACACACGTATACGAATGAGAGAGAGGCAGGCACAAGCACATACACACACATACACAGAGAAAGAGAGGGAGGGAAGGAGGGAGGGAGGGAGGGAGGGAGGGAGGGAGGGAGGGAGGGAGGGAGAGAGGGAGAGGGAGAGGGGGAGGGAGAGAGAGAGCCAGATATGGTGGCTATGTACCATATACAACTATAGCTGTTGAGGATTCTAAAAAGAACTAAGAGCCAAATATTATCAGATTATCTAAGTTTGGTTAAATTCTAGGTATACCTCCTCTTTTTTCTTTTGTTTTAGTGTTTTGTGTGTGGTTGTATACATACAATAAAAGCTCACATATGTTTATCATGACTTTCCAGAAAGGATGAGTGTAAGATTGTGACATAAAACAAGAAGACAGGATTAGATTCTGGAACTACTCAGAAATAAGCTTTTGAGATGTATCTTCGCTGACTTTGTGTGAAATTTCCCAATTAAACCAGTCCACTGTTTATCCTCTAGAACTCAGCAGCCACAGTGATTCCTGTCCACTGTAGAACCACAGTCACTCCTGTAGGGACACGGCTGGCTCTAACAGGATAGAAAAGCTGTGTTATCTCCTGTCACCTTTCTGTGTTACATGAGACAGAAAACAGTCTCCTAGACTGCCTCGCTACAGGCTAAGCATCTTGTGCTCCAGAGAGAAGCTCAGACTTGTGTTTTCCTCAAGTGTGCTTCCAATGGAAGAGTGCAGACAGGATAAGAAAATTGAGTAACTTCGTTACAGATTTAGGAAATGCAACCTTACAGCTGTAGAAAAAATGCTTCTCTTTCTCTTTCCTCTACTTACCTTTTCTACTATTCTATTCTCTTGATAAGGAAAGAAGAAAAAACCCAAATGCTTCAAGTGGAGAAGGAAAAAAAATGTATTATTTCACAATACCATCAGTCTTGCTCATAATCTTTGTGGCTTATTGGGCAACAGGAAAGACGCAGCTGTGGATACAGCCTGGCCATGGCTGTGTGCTGGACCAGAGTCAGAGGAGCTTAGCATAAGCACTTTCAGTAACTGACTGGGACATCCCATCCCTAGCTGAGAACTCACTTCCTGTAATGAGAACAGGGAAGCAACAGGACACAAAGACCAAAGGAAGAACTGCATGGAAGGAATCTGAGAACTGAGTTAATTACTACAATCTTCCTGAGTGTGACCCATTACCAACAGGACACACTGCTGTGGGCTTGTCTGACTCTATGGGTGGGTATTTGAGGAACCCCAATGAGGGAAAATGTTGTCTGGTTGGTTTGGTTGGTTTGGTTTGGTTTTTGTTTTATCTGAAACAGCTTCAGATCAACCATTTTCTTGTTGGTACTGGTCCTGAATCACTTGTTTTGCATTTTTGTCTTATGTGCTATTTTTTGTTTTTTATATGTGTTTATTACACTATATGAATTTTTTGTATGATGTGTGTATGCACACAGCTTGTGGGACTATGATTTCGAAAGTCAGAAGAGGGCATTGGATCCCATGGAACCTGAATAAAGATGGTTGTGAGCCACAGTGTGGGTGCTGGGAACTACCAGGTTTTGTTCAAGAGCAACAAGTACTCTGAACTGCTGAGCCATTCTCCAATCCCATTTGTTATGCTTTTAAAGTTTTCTTTCTGAAAACTATCTTGATATAACTATATTAAGAGTTAATTTAAGATAAGTAAATAAATAGGAGCAAGCTTATGATTTTGCTAAGTTTTTGGCTCCTTGAACACATTAACACCAGCAGAAGTATCCTGGATGCTTGGTAATATGCAAATATTTTAAACCATGCTATGCCAAATTAATGCAGGATCCAGACTTATTCTATAATGAATAATAAACATTGACACATACTTATAATCAGTTTACTGACAATTATTTCTCTTGGAGAAATTTAGCCAATAACAGAGTCTTTGGACTTTGCTTTTAACTCAAAAGTCAATGTGAACATTCAACTGGAAGGCAGTGTAACCTTCAAATATAACCTTTAGTGACTTAGTTTCACAAATTAGGCTTCATATCTGAAAGATTCAGCAATCTTTCAAAATAATAATGGCACTACTTTGAACTAAGTGTTCAAGATGTGAGCTTAGGGGAGATTACAATGTCAATCCACATTAATATGTGATTTTTTTTACATCATATGTAATATACACATATATGTGTATATATACTTTCTTTTTATCTTTTTTTTCCTTTCTTTCTTTTTTTTGAGACAGGGTTTCTCTGTATAGCCCTGGCTATCCTGATAGTCACATTGTAGACCAGGCTGGCCTCAAACACAGAAATCTGCCTGCCTCTGCCTCCCAAGTACTGGGATTAAAGGCGTGTACCACCACTGCCCGGCATATGTATACTTTCTATACTCTCTTCTATGGGTATACTATACACATATTATATATATACAGAGAGATACACAATATTTATATAAATATACACATGTATATAAGTATGTGTGTGTGTATTTAAGAATCAGGTATTCTGATTTCAGTCACTTCTCTTTATTATAATTTTTTACCATATCAATTATAGTATGCACTATGTTATTATATGATGAATAATCACATAGAGATTAAAATTGGTTGCTGTCATTAGTAATTTAACATACTTGTTGTCTTACATACTTTATGTGTTTGTACATGATCAAAAGTAGCTAAATCTACTTATTTAGCAAAAGCCTCAAAGAAATATGAACTCCAGTCTTCACTCTTTACAAAGAGACTTCACTTCATTCACAGGTCTTTGTTTGTTTGTTTGTTTCAGTTTGCTTTCAAAACTTCTTGCCCATTCATTGCCCCTTGTACATTAAATGAATGGAGGATGTTAAAGAGTTGTTGACCTAGTAAATGCTTGACTTACATATTTACAGCATGTCTGTATTCCCCCTCAATAGCCAGTGCAATGAAGCATTAATTTCCCAGGGAAATGCACACACACACACACACACACATACACACACACACACAAGAAAATTAAACTATTTCTCCTGGGTGGTTCTTGTATATATTTTCTGCATTTTTCCCTTGGTGTTCTGATGGTAACAATGGTTGAAGTGTCATGGGGGGCGCCGTCACTGTCACAACAGGATTTGATGGTAGCACTACAAGAACCTGTGGGATGAATTAAAATGTCATTAGGTAACCCAGTATAGTCATTGCTTCCATTTCCATACACGATAGTGTCCCCTTTACTAATGTTTACACTGTGCCTACTAAGTTGAATCAAGCATCCCACTGAGTGGGGTCTGGACCACTTCTTGGATCTTGAGGTATTGCAGACCTAGAACATTCTTTCTGTGGAAACTCAGTAGATGGTTTTTGCAGCTTCATCTTAGAGCATCAGTCTTCTGTGTGAATGGCTTACTTGAACGAAAGTGTCACAGATAATGACAGTGGCATTCTTCCAACTTAGTTTGCTCGTGTTTAAAGTTGCAAATCCAGACCTTGACATGGTGGCCTAGAATAAAGTTCCGCATACATGACAGTGGCCCAGAATGGCAGAAGCATCAGGAAACACGGAAATATATCCTGACTTTCACAATCAAGGGGCATGGGCCATCAGGATAAAGAAGACATACATACTTAAGCAAAACATGCACCTAGGTCACTGCTTTTGTGAGTTAACACACATGAGATCAGCAGGAACAGCATTCTTTAGCTCCAGGGAACAGTTGCTGACTTACAATAGCTTGCTTCTTGTACAATTTTGGAGTAGCATATCTGGCATACAGTATTCCTAGTCTACTTCCAGGCTGTTTTTCTCCTCCTATGTATTTTTCTCCTGCTACATATGTGACTTTCTTCTCCCTATGTGACTTTCTTCCTCTTTGTTCAAGAGCATCTGCAGCAGTCCTTGGGTTAAGACAATGGCCAGCTGTGTCAAAACTGTAAGTTTCTAAGAAACAACAGCCAAATCAACTCTATGAACACAGGTTAGACATGAGAATAGGGACTAGAAAGGAAGAATTAGAGTGGAGCAAATGGGGCTGGATTTGATAAAAACATATTATATGCAAGTAAGACATATACAATGTGAAAGAAACTAGTACACAAAAGATTAATCTCTTCTTCACCTGGGCTTCATCTAAGGAAGAGAACATACTGAGTGAGGTTGTGGGACAGTGAGTCCACCAAATATAAACAAAATGGCCCAGTCTATAATGTTCCTATAAAAGGTGCTTCATTCTGTGGCTGGATTCTCTTCAGACTCTTTCTACAGCTCACTAGGCCACTTCCACTTTTAGAAATGCTTTTCTTTCATTGATAAACTGTCTCTATTTCTAACATGAGTCCCTGGTACAGTGCATTCCTCTACAACACAAGGATCTGGAAGTGGGTGACCTCCAAACTCAGAGGGGCGGCTTAGCACTCCTAAATATGTTTTCCCAGACTTTCTGGGCATTTGAGGTCTTTCTCTCCATCTTCCCTCTACCTGTAGGATAAAGGGATTGTCTGTCCTTTTTTGTTTTGTTTGTTTTGGTTTCCCTCCCTCAAAGTGTCCTAAAACTGTAAGTGTCCTTGAGCTTCCTTCCTAGTCGGGCTTTAAACTCTATTATTGATGAAACAAGAAAACACAGAGGGAACCTCAGTTTTTCTGCTCACAAAGCCTCTGCTCACACAGCCTCTTAAGACTGAGCAGAAGACAAGGTTAAGTTGTTGATGGTCTTCATTGAGCAAGGTAAGATACAAAGATGTGTCTTTGTAAGCTGGTAGAGTTGTGTGACTGATTACAGATCAATAGAGACCTACTAAGCATTACCCAACAAGGACTGCTACTTACCTCACTGGAGGTGCAACAGGAAGCTCTACATCCAATTGCAGAGATGGACACAGCAATGCAGAACTCTAGCAAATTTAAAGTTAACATCAAAGCATCCAAGCCCTAAAAACAGATTCATACCAAGGAATGTGAAGAATGGACATTACAAGTTTGATCTATGCCATCCTCCCACTGACTATTATGCCAATGAGGGAAGAACTTGGCCAAGAGTTTGGAAATTCAGCTCTTGATACAGCCCAAACCTAAGACAATTTCTTGGCCTCCTGAGTGTCACTAATTTTTTCACTTATTTTTTAACTAATAAAAATCATCAGAGACCCCTAACTCCAAGACTGATGTGCTCTGAGCTAGACATTTCACATAGTAATATCGTTTCATATTTAAAGAGGATAGTCTTTCAGGATAGTCCCAGCCCCAGGATGGGGTTAGCCTGGATTACAGAGAACAGAGGCTGTTTATTAGATAGTACAGGCAGAATGTCCTGGCCTGTGCAGGCTGTCCAAGTTATTATGACATCTTTACATGTAGAAGTAAAATCCTGAAGGATCCTAGTCTAAGAGACTGAGGGTGCTTCAGTGTTTGCCTAGGAAATAGAGGACAGAATGATGAGCCAAGGAATGTGGACAGAAGGTGGAAACACAAAACCAAGAAAGTTACTTTTCCCTAAAGCTCCCAGGGAAGACAACAGCCCTGCCAACAGCTGATTTTATGTGACTGAGACTCATTTTGAACTTCTGTTATCCTGTAATAAAATATATGTGGATTATGCACTACCTTGGTTCTGATTGCCACAACTATAGTAAATCATTGGAGGGTTGGGTGCCACATTCCTTAGTATTCAATGGATTTGACTTTGTCTGTATCTTCACCAAGCCACAGGATGAAAATGGAGGAACAAAGGTGGCACATTTATTCTGAATTCTCCTGCCTTGAACTGGTGCCTAGAACTGGCAGGTTTGAATGATCTCAGTGATCAGAGCTGGTCCCTCTCCTGTGAATTAGTCCATTGATCAGGAGCTTGGAACATGAGAGATACTGATTCAATGAGCTGTGAGAATATTTGCATTGGTAATTTTCCTCCTTGCTCCTGCTTCAACAGATCCCTTAGCCTCTGGTTTCAGGCCTTGTGGCAGGCATGAGTGGAGAACAGCAATTAGAAGAGATAGCAATTTCACATAACATATAATTTAATTTACATAAACAAGTAAAGGCTAGGTCTGGTGGCTCACAACTCTAATCCCAACATTGAGAAGAGAGGATGGATCTTTAACCCAAGTGTAACCTGGGCTACTTAGTAAGACTCCCCAATCTCCAGCAATATCAATCACACATACTGAAAACATCAATAAAGCAAAACAAAGCAAAGATAGATTTTCAACATAAGTAGCAGATGTGTGTTTATAACAGACTATTGTAACCTGTAAAAACTATCATATTTATTGATCATTTTGGCTGATCATTGGCAATTCCTTGTAGCTTGTTCTGGTCATTCGAGGTACTATATACTCTCTCTGTTCTTATTTACAAATAGCTTACACATTTAAACCAGTTTTGCAAAGATTATAAACTGTATATCTTTTTCTCCCAAGAGCATTGGCACCTCCCACTATTAGAAACTTGCCTTTATTTGGGATCTCACTGGGGCACCACTTGAATATCAGACATGACATGCTGGAGAAGTAGCCATATTAGTGGCTTTCTTTGTACTTAGTTACAGACAGAAGAGAAATAATGAGGTTTCACCTGATCCCTAAAATATTGTCCTACTTTGCTATCATTTCAATATCAGAAATTGACTTATTTTCATAATCTCTTTTTTCCAATAATTTATTTTTTATTCACATTACATCCCAATCACAGCCCCCCTTTCCCCCTTTTCCCAGTCTTAATCTTACAAATCCTTCCTCCCATTGCACCAATTCCCTTTTCCTTAGAGGAGGGGGGGCCCCCTTAGTTAGCAACCACAAATTTGATTTTATGATCATAATGTTGACTGTTGCTTTTGCAAGAGTCAGTAAGCCCTTGCCTCTGCCATGGCATCCCACCAGCAGAGTGAATACTTACCCTGGTGACTGTATAATATCCATCAAAGGGAGAATATGAACCCACAACCACACTGACAACACTCATTATGCTTGCAACTGCAGCCAACACAGAGCTGATAATGTTCAGACTTAGACTGGCGATGATCTAGAAATGAATGGGGATCAGTAATCAATGGCAACCTTTGTATAGCTCCATAAATATTTGAAGTCCACCATTTCATCCTCTTCTTGCTCCAACTAGCCTCCTGTATGATTCCTTATAATATCTTTACTTCCAATCCCTTGCCAAAATAAAAGCATAACTGGTATTCCTAAGACTAAATCCCCCAGATGATTCTCAAGGACACAAGATGCTCTTCAGATTTGCTAGCCTGTCTATGATCTGGAGAGCCTGTCTGTCATTTTACGCCGCCCCGTGCTGTGAACACCTAACTGCTCTTGTGTAAATGCTGATGGCCTTGGCGCTTTGCATATTTCCTCCTATGCTGGTTCAGTTCAATAGACGTTATTGTGAGAAGTAAACCTACCCAGCAAACTCAGACTTGGCTGCATCTAGAACATGAGCTACATTTTCGTGGTCAGAGTTGGTAAAAGAAGCTAAGGAGGCAGAATTTAGCCCGGGTTTAGAAAGATCACCTTGGTTGTGCTACACAAGTTGACGCTTACTTGTTGCAGGAAGAGAAGTTCAAACGCAGCTTTTAGAGAATGAAATAATTGTTGAACTCTTGGCTAATGCTAGTATTAGCTTTATGCTGGACATATCATTGTAAATGTCTTTTTAAGCCATTCATTATTTTAGGTTAACAAATGATTTATTTGCCTTTATGTACATACAGCATGCACAGGGACCTGGTACCCACATAAGTCAGATCAGGGTTGAGATCCCATGGAACTATAGTTATGTATGTCTATGAAACACCATGTAGATGCATGGAAAAAATCTGTGTCCTCTGTAAGAGCAACAAGTGTTCTTAACCTCTGAACAGTGTCTAGACTCTGTTAAAAAATACTATTATTTTGGGTACATCTATAGAAGGTATTTTAATATGTTGGTCAATATTTTATAATTTTTATTACTGAAAATATTTGGGTGTCATTATTATGGGTTGGATCTGAAGCTTCAAGGCACATCTGTCTAAATCCCAACCTGACATTTCTTCCCCTAAATCACTGCACCAGCACCAAGATTCTTGCAGCAACTGCCTTGGCATTACATCCAGTCAGACATGGTGAGACTTACTATGAACTTTTGAAAGCGAGCCCCTTATAAAACTCACAGCTGTGGCTTTAGGAAGATAGAATTAACCCCTTTATATTTTAGCAGGATGCATACTTGATGAAATTACTCCCTTTTGATAGCAAAATAAACCAAAATACATACCAGGCTTTCTGTAGGTTTCACTCCTGCAGCAATTGACAGGGATCCTGAGATAATAAACTGGCCATGTGGGGAAATATCCAGATTAAAAATCTTTAAACAATTGGTATAAATCATAGCACACCTACCCTTCCTTGTAAATCAACTGGTTCTAGTAAGTGCCTGACTACTGCCTGTCTAAAAGGCAGTAGTTTTCTATGTCACCCACCTTCCCAATCCCAAAAGCAGAGAGGAAAAGTAAAATGAGTTATGGAAGAACCATCAAGGTTTATTTAGTAGATTATTCCATTTGTTTAATTTAGATTTCCGAAGTAAGGTGTTATGTAGTTCTGGTTGACCTAGAGCTTGCTACATAAACCAGACCAGGCTTGTGCTTGGAGTAACTTTCCTGGTTATGCTTCCCAAGTGAGGAAGGCAGGAGCTATCAAGTGTGTCTCAAAAATTTGACAGTATTTTAGCTATTCTTCCAGTATAGAGGAAAAAGCCATGGTCTCTCATTGATGTACTGTTCCCCCTTAAAGATCTATGACTGGAGTGATCATCTTTCTAATCACACTGACAAAGCTGTCTGCAGTTTCTTATCTGGCGATGTTTATTTAATATTCAGGACATTTTGAGATTATATTTCATACTTAAAAACAAACTGAGGACTTTTTAAAATTTTAAATTATCAGGTCTTTTCAGATACTTCTTATTAATGTTTTTAAAAACATATTCAACTCTCATCTTGTCAAAAATGTTAAGAGAAATGAAGGCTAATGCTTTCCAATCTTCCTTCCTTCCTTCCTTCCTTCCTTCCTTCCTTCCTTCCTTCCTTCCTTCCTTCCTTCCTTCCTTCCTTCCTTCCTTCCTGTCTTTCTTTCTTTCTTTCTTTCTTTCTTTCTTTCTTTCTTTCTTTCTTTCTTTCTTTCTTCCCTTCTTTCTTCTCTTCTCTTCTCTTTCTTTCTTTCTTTCTTTCTTTCTTTCTTTCTTTCTTTCTTTCTTTGGTTTTAACATGATAAGTATCTTTTTAAAAATTTTTTATTAGATATTTTCTTATTTACATATCAAATGTTATCCCTTTTCCTGGTTTCCCTCTGAAAACCCCCCGTCCTTCCCACCCCCACTCAACAACCCACCCACTACTGCTTCCTGGCCCTGGCATTTACCTACACTGGGGCATAGAGCCTTCACAGGACCAAGGCCTCTCCTCAGAATGATGATTAACAAGGCCATCCTCTGCTACATATGCAGCTGGAGCCATGAGTCCCACCACGTGTACTCTTTGGTTGGTGTTTAGTCCTAGGAGTTCTGGGAGTACTGGTTGGTTCATATTATTGTTCCCACTATGAGACTGCAAACCCCTTCAGCTTCTTGGGTCCTTTCTCTAGTTTCTCCATTGGGGGCCCTGTGCTCAGTCCAAAACAAACTGAGGACTTTTTAAAATTTTAAATTATCAGGTCCTTTCACATACTTCTTATTAATGCTTTTAAAAACGTATTTAACTCTCATCTTATCAAAAAT
>JADRCC010562102.1:0-10732 GCA_019843855.1 Hylomyscus alleni
GGCTCCGCCCCCATGACTTCACTGCTTCTCTGCCTCTCCGATGCCCTTTCCCCTGATACCACAGTCTGACTTGCTGTGAGAATTCAGACCTCAGCAGAGTATGCAGCAGGCTCAGGCATCCCAAGGGGAGAATTCGTACTCCCCTTAAGGAACCGTTCTGGGCTCTACTCCTGTTGTGGAAGAAAAGGCTTTGTGGGCACCTAAGAGCGTCCTCTCTGAGCAGGGAGGGTGCTTCCTCGATGCAGGATTCAGGCATGATGGGAGTCAGATACCAGCAGTCCCCAGATGTCTGGGAAGCCCTTCCTGAGGCACCCTGGAAGACACTAGTTGAACTCTGTTCAGGGCCAGAAGGCCTGGGGTAAGATTGGCCTAGTGGGCCGGTTTGTCCAAGACCTTCCTGAGACCTCTGGGTTCAGTACAACCCCAGAAGACCTGCCCAGCAGCTACTGACCCGTGATTGGGGGTGGGGGGAGTGTCCCAAGGCAGGGCAGAGGACAAAGAACACTGACCCAGGGCTTGTTTTCTGACTTCATGTACACTTAGACCAAAAGGAGCATCGAGTGGTGTGCTTGTCTTTAATCCCAGCGCACAGTAAGCCGAGGCAGGAAGATCTCTTTGAGTTCGTGGCCAGCCTTGTATACACAGTTCCAGGACAGCCAGAGCTGCCTGGAGACCTTGTCTCAAACTGCAAAAATAAACCTGACAAGAGACCCTTACCTGTGAGTATGCCTCACCCATTCCCTTGGGTTGAGGACCTAGAGCTAATGCAGCTTCCGCTCGCTTGGCCCAGCCTCCCTGGCGTCCTGGATTTCTTCCTCTCTGGTGAGGTTCCTGCCCCAGGCTAAGCCTGTGGCGGCGGGCGGCGTGCAGAGGCCTGGGTACCAGCCCCGCTTTACCAGATCTCTGCTTGTTTGGGAATGCTCTGAACTCCAGTCTAGTCCTATAGCTGTCTCTGAAGTCCCTTTCCTGTCTATCGGATCACGTTCCCTTCGCCTCCCTTCTCCGTGCTCCCATTTGAAGTGTGTGTGTGTGTGTGGAGGGGGGGGGGCGTGTTTTATCCCCACTTGAATCAGGGAGAATGATTGTGGGGGCAGGGTGCTTGGCCGGTTTCTCTGTCAGCTTTCCCATTCCATACAAAGCAGAGCCTGCTGGCACTCAGCCCAGGGGGTCGCTCAGGGTTTCCACATAGCTGTTTTAAGATCTTGTGCTAATGAGGCCCTGGCAGCCCCAAGAACCCAGCAACTGAGAGTGCCAAGGAGACTGGACAGCGTTCACATGCCTTGACAGTCCTGGCCAGCAGAGGTGGCTGGGAAGTTCCTGCCTCTGCCCTCCCACCTCAGCCTCTGGAATTCCCAGAGGCCCATGGGGGGTGGGGGGCAGCAGCATGTGGAAGGTAGGCCACACCCACAGCCTTAATTTCCCTGTTGGCAATAGAGCTGCTTGCATCAGGCCTGGGAGGTAGGAGCTGTAAGGACTCAGGGGCTTGCCTTTGCTCAGCCTCAGGGCCTCAATAGTACCTCTCCCCACCCCTTCCAGGTCCTAATAGGTGTGGGAAATACTAGGAAGAAACCACTTCTCTTTGGATCTTACTTATCTGCCCTGTACCTCACACCCCAGCCCCCAGAGCTGTGGCCAGGATAAGACAGGGTTGTCAGAGGCCTTGGCCATGTTACATCCTACACTGCATCATTGGCTGCTGGGCGAGTCTGCCACAAGGCCTCTCCAGTTCGGGGCCACACTGAACATCCTCTGTGTGACGCTTTGCATGATAGGTGGCTGTCAAGAGGCATGTACCCATTCTGTAGCTGGGAAAACTGAGCTCCTACTGGCCACCTGCAGAGGGAACAGGGCAGCTACTCAGAGTCCTGGGCCTCACAGTAGCTTTGCCTGTGATGTAGACATGAGTGTCAGATACAGTGTGGGTCCTCTCAAAGGTAGCAGTGTGTCAGATGATGAAATGGCCTTGGGTCAGGAGCAGCTGGGAAGCCCTGGGGGCTGATTAAGGGAGCCCAGGCTGCCTCCTGCCCCCCAACCCAGCAGCTGGGGATGATGCAATTCCCATGAAATAGTGGGGGAGGGTCAGTTGTTCTGAACCTGATGTAGGTTTCGGGGGTAACCCTGGCAGGTTCCCTGTCTACTGCAGGAACCTGATGTAGGTTTCAGGGGGTGACCCTGGCAGGCTCCCTGTCTACTGCAGGAACCTGATGTAGGTTTCAGGGGGTAACCCTGGCAGGCTCCCTGTCTACTGCAGGAACCTGAGAGTTCCCCAGGGACAGCTCCCATACCTGCCTGGCTGCCATCACAACCTGAGACAAAGAAGGGCAGCCATTCAGGAGGGCCCTGGGTGGGGGATGACACTGTATCTCTGACCCTTGAGTGTCCAGCTTGGGCTCTGTGTCCTCCACTTCTGCTGAGGGACCAGCTGCTCCTCTCAGAATTAAAGCTCTCAGTTGGAGCCTGCCGTTTCGGGAGATGAAAGGCGCCATCTCCCATCTTCCCTAGTGTCCTCAGAGCTGGCTAGCAGGCCATTTGCTCTCTGGAGGGAAGCTGGGCCTGGCTTTGTCCTTGGAAGTCATCAATGAGAGTTCAGGCCTTGCGAACAGAACACCTTCTAGCTGCCTCTTGCTGGCTGTGTGTCTCTGGGAATCCTCAACCTCTCTGGGCTATCTATCAGGCTACTCCTGCAGTTCAGGATCAGAGGCGTGTGAAGCCAACATTGGTATGTGGCAGTCACCATGGTTGGCTCACTGGGCCGGGGAAGGTGCTCTGCTCTACAGCCTGTCACAGCAGAGTCTCTAAGAGCAGGCTAAGGAAGAAGTGGGGACTCCAGCAAAGTCTTGAGGGCACATGGGTACCTGGTGGAGATCTTGTCCACTCCTCGGGGGACTTGGTACCCTAGGCACTTGCCACTTGGACTTGCCCACATTGCAGCCTGGGAGTCTGGGTCAAACCTGGGACTTAGGGCTGAGGATACTCACCTCCCGACAGGGATCTGAACACCCTCTGCATCCTGTGTACACAGAGGGGTCAGGATGGCACAACCCAGGAAAGTGAGACAGCCGGCTACCTGGCAATGCTGGCCCTCTTGGCTTTTCCAGGCTCTCCCAGAGCTCCACACCACCTGCAGAGAGCCCACTAGTGCTCATGAGGGCCCAGACCCTGTCTTCAGCCGATCTGGATCGCCTGGGGGTTGCCATCATTTCCCACAACCTCTGCTGCAAGGCACCTCCGGGTTATGTCACGGCCAGCCACTAGGCCATGCAGCCACCACCCTCATACCTGTGCACAGAAGCTGGGCTCTGAGGGACTTGGTGGGTGCCAGACCTTGGTGACAGGCACGTGACCTCTCCACCCCAGCCAACTCTACTGTCACATCTTTACCCTGGTATGATAGAGGTCCTTTCCCTTAGAGACACAGGCTGCTGTCTCCTCCCTTGACCATGGGCTACTACTTCAGACTTGTAGGAAGGCTGTCTACATGATCTGAGGCTGCTTAGGGCTGTGGGAGCCAGTCAGTCCAGGCCTGTCCTCCTCCTTCAATGATCCTTGGTCCTGGTACCTAATGGGTCAGCAGACTTTCTCCAGGGTGGGATACCAGCTAGTATCACAAACAGAGCCCAGAGTTCAGGCTCCCATCCCAGGTCCTCTGCCTGTTCCACGGGAGCAAGGTGAGCCATGCCTACACTGCGCATTCTGTTCTCATGGTGTCTTGATTGACATCTTGCTTCCACAGTTGCTTGCTGACCCTAGTCAAGCTACTGAACCTCTCTGGTCAGCAGTTTCATCCTCTGAAGCAGGTGTAGTAACAGTCCTTACGTGTGCAGGCCTACTGGGAGCCTTAATTGTTAGTACCTGCACCCACACCTAGTGGAGTGAAGGTAGTCTTGGTTGGTCTACCCATGGCCAAGCCTGGGTCCAGCTCCAACCTCCTGCCTGTATCCTGGAGGGATGGGCTGGATTTACCCGACCCGAGAGCTCTAATGGATGCCTCTCTTAGTGTTCCTGATACTGTAGCTCCAGGCCAACAGCACCAGGCTGAGCTGTATCAAGTATACAGACAATAGTTGAGCCTCAGTTTCCCTCCATGGCCTACAGGCTCTCAGCAGCCAATGCTCCAGTTCTGACAATCTCCCTGTACCGCCTTGTCCTGTGTACGCCCTTGTGCCCAGCACCCTATGAAAAGCCTTCCTGGCACCGGCCGCGTTTAGCACATGTTAGCTCTGAGACTGGGAGGAGCCTGTATCTTGATCCCATGTGTCAGATGAAGCTAAAGGTTTACAGAGGGACATAGGGGACCCAGGCTTGGCCCCAGCATTTGGTGGCTGCAGATGTGGCAAGAGGGGGACCAACACACTGGCATCAGGACCTCTGGAGTCAGGATGAAGGGTCTTAAGGTCAGAGGTTTGCAGGGAGAGGTTGGGAGCAAGTAGGTGGGACAGTACAGAAGCAGCAGGGGACGCCCCAGGTAGGGTGTTCCGTGGGAAGCCGTTGACAAAGCACTGGGGAAGCAAGGGAAAGAAGGAGCCTATGGCTCCTGTTGACTTCCAAGGACAGGTTAAGAGGACTGTCATCGAGGCAGAGGCAAGTGGATTTCTGAGTTTGAGGCCAGCCTGGTCTACAGAGTGAGTTCCAGGACAGTTCCACCAGCCTGCAAAGGAGGCAGGGATACACAGAGAAACCCTGTCTCGAAAAAAGGAAAAAAACCAAAAAAAAAAAAAAAAAAAAAAAAAAAAAGACTGTCATCTCCTTCTAAAGACTGAAAATGGTAATTAGATTTTTAAAAGATTTAACTTTTTAAAAATTATATATGTATATATGCATATATATAATACATACTACATAGAATATATGTATGGGGGTATATGTATAAGAGCATAGTGCCCACAGAGGCCAGAAGAGGGTGTCAGTCTCTGGAGCGGGAGTTACAGGTGGAGAGAGCTGCCTTGTGAATGCTATGAGCTGACCTCTGACCCTCTGTGAGAACAGTACTTGCTCTTAACCACTGATCCATCTCTACAGCTCCTGGCAATTAGCTTTTAACCTGTCCTGGTCATTAACTCAGAAAGGCCATCATTTGTTGCTGGGGGTTGTTAATGTCTTAAGAATTCCACTGGCCCAGGTTTTGTTTTTTGTTTTTTTGTTTTTTTTTGTTTTTTTCAGGATGAATTAAGACTTGCCAATGTGCAATGAACTCATCTGTTAGAGTAGCCGTGGTGTGGGTGGTAAATTAAGTTCAGAGTGGAGGTGCCAGAATGGAGTTATAGAAGTGCTGCCCAAGAGGTAGGATTTGGGGACTGTCCCTCTCTGCCTCCATGGATCTCCTGTGGCATCCAGGTGGTCCAGAGGAGGGGCTGGTCCAGTTCTAGGAGAATATGGATATGTCTGGAAGCTTGGTGGGCAGTGCCAGCTGCTCTCCTTGCCTGTTTCAGGGACAGCTCACCCATGTGCACAACCTCTGAGCAGAGAGTTATGAAGATAGATGGTGTACTACCATGAATGAGAAGCCCGCCTAGAGCTGCCACTGGACCAGAGCAGCAGGTATCAGGCCCAGGATGAGGGTCACAGGCCAAGAGATGGCACCAGCCTGCAAAGGAGACAGTGGTCGCTTACCAGGGTATAAATGCCTTCTGCAGGGGACAGGAGTACTACTCCCTCTGAGGGGAGTTGTTAGCTATAAAGCCCACACACATGACATCTAGAGGAGAGTCACATCAGCTGCCCATGAAGATGGACACAGAGGCCAGCGAGATGGCTCACCGGGGACAGTGGCTCGCTGCCAAGCCTGAAGACCTGGGTTTGATCTCCAGAACTCACATCGTGGAAAAAGAGAACTGATTCTTTTTCATCGTGTCGTCTGACCGCCACGCGTGCACCGCAGCACACACTGTCACGTGCGCTCCCCACCGCCAGTACTGAGTAAATATAATAAAAAATGAAAATGAGAAACGGTCGTGCATGAGGGCAGACGTATATGGGGTGCGTGTTGGGAGAGGAGGGTCACTGCAGCTAGAAATGAAGGGAAATAAAGAAATGTTGCTTCGAGTGGGATCTCATCACGGTCTCAACGGATAGATTAGTTTGCCTGCGAGGCATGGAGGAAGCAGGTATCCAGGAAAAAGGGGGGTGGGGGGTGGGGGAGGGAGGGGGAGCATCAATGAGAGGCACTGAGACAGAGGAAGGGCTGGGAGGTGCTAAAGAGATGGGCAGAGGTTATAAATGGCAAGTCAGGCCTCCGCAGCCATGGAGGCCAGGCAAGGTGCTGTTGCAGACTGTACATAGACATCAGCCCTGCCCTGGGGGACACACAGCAACAGGAGAGTGGTTGATGTGAAGGCTATGGAAGGGGGTGAAGATGGTTTTGAGGCAGAGCTGTTGTTCCTTTGTGATGGTGACTGTGATTGTCACTAGGGTGATGGGATGTCCCGTTGTGGGTGGCAGTTCCATCTAGGTATCTTGTTGTTATCTGAAGCCCTGAGGTTTTGTATATGGCTGGGGATGAGGTGCCACAGGCAGAGGAAGAGCCAGTACAAAGGCCCTAGACCAGGGGATCTGCAGGTAAGAAGAGAGGAACACTGTGAGGACCCACCTGTCACTCACTCCATTAAGAGTCCTGAGCTCAGGCACCAGCAGGCTTTCTCAGGCTGCTGTACTGAGAACAACCTGCAGGGGGCGTGGGTGGCAGGAGGAGGCGGTGGCTGAGCGTCAGGGAAGCAGGCACTAGGACTCAGCTCAGCTGGAAAGGCTTTTGAGGGAGTCCAGCAGGCTGTGGAGTGTGGGCAGGTGTGAGGGACTGTGTGTGGTGAGGTCCACCAGGGCAGCTGGGAAGCAGGTAGGTCCCACAGCTGGGACAGGTGGAGACCTCACTGGCCCAGCTGTGGTCAGCAGCTGTGTTTTCCTTGGCGTCAGCACAGAGTCTTATTTTGTAAGAATTGTACTAATATTTCCAAAGCCTGGTGCTTTTTATACCCCATCCCCCGACAAGCCACAGGCTTAAAGCTGAGTTCCCACCTTCCCACTGAAGCTCTGCTCACCCCGGTCTGCATCCCCGTGGGAATACTATGGCAGCCAAGTGACCCCAGCTACCTGGAGACATCTACCACTCCATGTCACCTAGGAATCGTTGGCCCTTCTGGCTTCCTGCTCCTGAGTTGCTAAGCATGGCTTCCTGTTCCTAGGCCAGAGGAGCAGGTGGGGGTGAGGGACTGTTTGTGGTTAGATCTATGAGGGAACTGTGAGCTGGGCAGGGAGTGGAGGCAGGACAAGGTGTCTAGAACTTGGATATTTAGGCTGGAGAGGAAACCAGAGCCAGGCAACTACCTACCAGGCACACGTCTGTACCTTGGAGCAGAGCTAGTGATGTTCTATAGGATGCCCAGTGGCTGAGTTATGAGATACAGTCAGCTAGACACCCGCCTGCCGGCCCTCTCAGCCCAGCCCTTTACGTGATGCACAACCTGCCTGCATGTACTCACTCCCCCCTCCCCGCCCTGATTGGAACTCACACTCAAAGTTGGAACTGTGAGGGCTGTCTGGAAACCCACATTGGCAACACCGGCGCTCCCGTCACCCCCTGGCTCCCTGATTTCCAGCTCAGCCATCTGCCCTGGCTCCTTGAAGCCCGTGGAACCGTTTAAAAGGCTCCTAGCGATATTGATCAATCTCTAAAATGGATTATCCTGCCTGCCTCACAGCCTGCCTGGGTGCCCTGGGTAAGATCAGAAAGGAATTATGAGAACCGGAGGCCGCTGGAGCAAGGGCGCGAATGGATCTGCTCCAGAGAGGCTGTCTTATCAGAGCCTGGTGCACGCGCCATCTGGGGTGGAGGGGGCTTTGGGAATGTCGGAAAGAGGCCATCGCAGGAGGATTTGTAGCTGAGCCCAGAGCAGTGGAGAGGGCCATTTTTCCTCTAAGCTTTTCCCCTAAGGAAGTCAAGCCCTTGCAGAAATCCTACCAGCACTCAGTGATGGGCAGGCAGTGCACTGCTATGTATCTGCCCCTCCTCCACTACCCAGGACTGAAGCCGGAGGACTCCGGGCACTGTGTGCTCAGTGAAACCTGAGACTCAACTGGGTAGTTTCTTTCTGAAACCTCTGAAAGAAGCCAGGACGTGGGATAGATCCAACGTGGAGGGAATGGTCACGGCCCCAGAGTGATTCTCTTTTCTGTTTTTTGGTTTTTTGGTTTTTTTTTGGTTTTTTTTGTTTTTTGGGTTTTTTTGAGACAGGGTTTCTCCCTGTGGCCCTGGCTCTCTGGAACTCTCTCTGTGTAGACCTGACGGGCCTGGAACTCACAGAGATCCACCTGCCTCTACTTCCCAAGTTCTGGAATTAGAGGAATGTACCACAGCCTCCTAGGGTTTTGTTTTTGAGACAAGGTCTCTACATAGCCTTCTTTGCCCTGGAACTCACTAGGTAGATAAAGTTGGCTCTGAATTCACAGAGATCTGCTTTCTTCTGCCTCCTACTAAATTCTGGGATTGAAGGAGTCTGCCGCCATGCCTGGCTGATTCCCTCTTTTGAAAGGGCCTAAAGGACAGTGGAGTCCTGAGTGAGGAGGGGGCAAGGCACTCTGCCCTGCGGCCTCAGGTCAGCCCAAAGGCTTATCATCCCGGGTCACCTTGTGCTTCCTCTAACCTGGAGGGCATAATGCACCCTGTGGCTTAGGGTCATCTCTTCCCTTCATGCCTGGCAGAGGCCGAACTGTCACTGGCTAAGCATGCTCACCTCCTACTCCTAGGGTAACTATGCAGGCTGTCTCCATGTTTGTCCACTCAGCCTGCCTGGGTGTGGACCCAGTAGAGGACCTCAGGGTGGGAAGCCACGGTAGAAGAGTCGGTACTCACACAGGGAGCAAGTCGGACCATCTTTAGCCTCTGTGGGTACCCAGGAGGTACAGAATTACAGCCCTTGAGAACAGTGATCAAGGTTCCGTGGCCTATCCTGGGAAGACCACTCTGTCTGCCAGTGTGATATTCATAGTCGCAACCAACAATTCTGGACCGGAAGAGCAGATGGCAGTGGTAGCTTTGAACCTGGATGAAGGGCACAAGGATATCCTTATTGGGCAGCAGTTGGTCCTCACTTGTGGTAGGCCCTCACGTCTGTGGAAGAATGTGCACAAAGTACATGAGAGGCCCCACGGAGGCTGCGACATCACGTATGAGTGCTGTGGGGGAGGGGAGCCAGGAAGGCGGCTTCCTAGAGGGTCTCATCAATTGGCAGGTGCCCCAGCCTGACTTCTGCTAATGGGTTAATTTGGGGTGGCTCTACATTTCAGAGCCCAGGGATGGCTCCCGTGGCTTCTCAGACAATGCTCTGTGACCTTGGCCCCCAGCCAGTCCCTGTGGCCTCCCTTACACCTCATGGCTCCTGTCCTGTCCTGAATGTCTTTTGTATGGTTGTGTTTATTTGGCCAAAGGACTTAGAGTCTAAGGAAACAGGGAGGGGGGCTCCCCTAAGATAGACCGGATGGCCCTGAGTCCCAAGACAATAGGTTCAGGGAGGGACCAGGTGCTGGACCTAGGACAGGAAAAGGATAATGGGGGGCGGCGATGAGAAGCCCCACCATGGACTAGAACTTGGGTTTCAGACAATGACTTCAGTTGAATGAGGTATTCCGACAATAGCATAGTGACATGGACCAGAGCTAGAGGGGACGAATGTCCAGGGAGACAACAGTCAGTTGTCTACCTTGCCCTCTGGAGACTTTAGCTTCTGATTCAAAGGCCCATGCAGCATACGTTGTTGTGTGTAGTCCGCACCCTGGCTTTGTGTTCCTCAAAGCTCTGGACCCTGTAAAGACGGTTCTTGCCAGGTTCAGTAGACTCAGGGAGACAGATTTGAGGTAATGGTCGGCTCCTTTGGCAACATAGGTCACTAAAAGTGTTAGAGCTGAGATCTGGTATCCTAGACGGCAGAGGGGCAGGGCCTCTGAGTCTAGCAGATTACAGGAGGTTCTAGATAAGAGGCCCAGCGGAGGCTTGTAATTGAGGAAGTCCTCACGACTTACCCTGGGGCTACCACCAGGAGTTTAACACTTTAAGGAAAGGTGCTAGCTAGATCCTAAGGAGTGGCCGAGCCCCTAGGCCAGCAGCCACTGTGATCGGAGGTTTGAGTTGAAGAGTCTTTGTTCTAGTTTGTTTGTTGAGATGTGATCTCATGTAGCTCAAGCTGGCCTCAGACTTACTATAAACACATATGTCAACAAGGATGACCTTGAACTTCTAACCCTCTGCTTCCACTTCCTGTAGTCCATGCTAGGGATGGCAACCAGGGGGACCTGCTTGCTAGGCAATCACTCTACCAAGGGAGCTATAGCCCAGCCCTGGTTTTAGGGGTTTTGTTGTTTTTGAGACAAGATCTCTCTCTCTCTCTCTCTCTCTCTCTCTCTCTCTCTCTCTCTCTCTCTCTCTCTCTCTCTCTCTCTCTCTCTCTCTCTCTCTCTCTCTCTCTCTCCCTCCCTCCCTCCCTCCCTCCCTCCCTCCCTCTCTCCTTCCCTTCCAGGCTGGCCTTGAACCTGTGACCATTGTGAATGTTGTTTTACAGACATGAAGTTTCATATGCACTCTACAAGTCTGTCTCTGTGTTTGACTTGTTTCACTGAGCGTGGCATCTTCAGAGCTCCCCTGTGCAGCAGGCTAGGAGAAACTCCCATCTTTTATTTATTGAATTTTTTTCTTTGTAGCTTTCCTTTCGGGGGCCATGGTTGCATGCACCATGACAAGGCACTATCT
>JADRCC010562103.1:0-10402 GCA_019843855.1 Hylomyscus alleni
AAAAACAAAACAAAACAATAAAACAACACTTTAAATTACCTTTCATGCTGCTCTTTTTCTTTTTTCTTTTGTTTGGGCCTGGAAATGCCCTGTTTCCTGACCTATCATCTCTTCTTTTCCTTTCCAATTTTCAATTTTGGCATGGACATATATCCCAGGGATTGGAGAAGGAGGACACTCCTCACCCCAGACATCCCAGAAGCAGTTACAGAGATAGTTCATGTCACCCTCAAACTAATTAAATGAGAATCTCTATGGATAACGTCCAGACAACATGCTTGAAAAATCTCTCCAGCTGACTGCAGTGTGTGAGTAAGCTACAACCACAGCCTACATACACCAGTAAGTATCTGCCTTCCCTGCCTTGTTGGCTGGGTTCACTCAACTGTCCCTCTCTGCTCAAAGTTTTATCCTTCATTTTGGCACCTACAGATTCCCTTTCCAGCTTTCAATTTTTGATACACAGTGGGAGGGTGTTATAGTAAACTATACATATATCATAAGGTTTATCATCTTAAAGGTAAAATTTGATTAGTAGGTTCCATCCATGACAGGTAGGGAGGTCATGGAAGCAGGAGCCAGAAGGAGCTAGTCACACATCATCTACAGACAGGAAGTAGGGGTGAAGAGTGCTTGTGCTGGGCTTACTGTTTTTGTTTTTAATAGTTCAACATCCTAGCCCAAAGAATAGTGTCAACTATAGAAAGCAGGTCTCTCCACCTCAGCTAATCTAGTTAAGATATTTTGGGGTAGTGGTAGCACACACCTTTAATCTAGGCACTCGAGAGGCACAGGCAGGTGGATCTCTGAGTTTGAGTCCTGCCTGGACAGAGCAAGTTCCAGGACAGACAATGGTATACAAAGAAGCCCTGTCTTGTGTGTGTGTGGGGAGGGGGGTTGATATTTTCCACAAATGTATCTTCCAAGTGATTCTAAATCTCAGCAAAATTGGCAATTGAAATTAACCATTACACGTTTTCTCATATCCTGGTACCTAAAATTACAAGCAAGACTATATAAGAATAAGGAGCTAAGAGATGCAAACATAAAGGTAATTTTATTAAAGGTCTTTGCTATCAGTGTTGCTGCAATGAATGAGTCAAAGTCTTCTTCAATAAGAAGAAGGAGCCATCTTTTTGTTCTAGCTGTTTCTAGTCCTCAAAGAAATAGTAACATTTTCCTCAAAGTGTTGCTGCCTGGCTGGTTGATATAATAGGTCCTGGTGGTCTTTAGGAATCTGCACCACCACTTTTAGACCTTTTCATAACTAAAAGATGAACATGGAAGGTCTTTTCTTTTTCTTCTCATTATTTCCACCAAAAATTATTATAGTGATATTCTGGAAACTGATTTTAAAAGCATGCAATTTGTTCAATTCCCTGAAGCCAGGATATTATGTGATAATGTTCTCATAAGAGATGACCTATGCCCACACTTCCATGCATTCTTAATGAACAATTTGGAACGATAAGTTAAAAAGGTTTAATGGATGGACTGGGAAGAGCCCCTCAAATGTATGAGATTATCCCAATTTCTCACCTAAAATGAAAGAAAGATGTGGAAGAGCCAGCTGCATTAGGTTAGGAGGTTGAAATGGGGTCTGTCTTCCCTAAGGCTTTATGTAAGAAGATGTGTAGACTGAAATCTTTGATCATATGAATCTCTGTCTACATCTGCACAGTGGTGCTCTCATACTGCAAGGTGAAAGTAAGATGTATTATGTTCTTCTCATGGAGCTAACCCAATAGAAGGGAGAAATGTAGCAGAATAGGCCACCCTGAAGACACAGCCACCCTGAAAGCTGAGGGCTGGTGGCTTTGTATATTTATTCTAAATATACAATGAACTCAATAATGTCCACAACTCAATCACAAAAAGATAAATAACACAATTTATTTTAATGTATGAAACACTTGAACTGGCATGTCACACATAAATCCACACACAAATGCCCTGTGATCACACCAAAGACTGTTTAGCAACATTAGCCAAGAGAAATACAAATAATGGGGATAATGAAATGTCACCAATAGTATACAGAATGGCTGAAATAACTAGGAATTATGGAAACAATTATTGGTGAATGTTACACAGAAACTGTAATCTTCATATATCATTGATGGAAAATATCACTTTGATTATTTTTTGTAAAATTAAACCTATACTTAACTTGTGATCACAATTATCTGGAATAATTTTTAATCATAAAAAGAAGAAAGCATATACCCAGATATAAACTATGCGTGAATATTTATTGGAACATTATTATAATAATAACAAGAAGTGACTAACATCTCCACCAACCAAAGAATGAATTTTAATGAACTATCTACACAAGAAATAAATACAATGAAAAATAAAAGAATCCCTAAAACATTATTCTCAGAAGAAGAAACCTGAAGTAAGTAGTTTATTGGCATGGATCTTGATGGTCACAAAATGATTGCCACAGCTGTACACAGGTCATCCATGTAGAAGACAGATGTCCTTTCTTAGCAGACTTCCACTTGATTTTCCCCTATACTAGGTCATATATTAATAATTCTAAGAGCCAGAGTCGTAAAGAGTGACTCATTTATCCTGACTTAGGCTAATTTGGATTTCTCTGCTCAGAGATGGATTATGTTCCCTCCAAAAGAAAAATTAGAATAATGTCAGCAAAGCAGAAAGAGATATGGATACTACATAAACAACTACAAAAGCCTAGATAGGATTCTAACATGAAAAGAAAACCATGTAAATCCATTTCTATCTGGTTTAAGAAACAGAGATGCTGGGGAGAAATGATGTACATCACTTTGTAAGAGCCACAAGAAGGCAGAGAACCTTCCCTTACACAGAAACTAAGAAAACCATTCCATAGAAAAAGAAGCAAAAACAATAGTAGGAAATAAGATGTCAATACCTGTTAAGACATGGAATCAAGGATGGAGATGTTGGCATCAAGAGACAAGACTAAGAGTATAAAGGGCAAAGCAGAACATATTAAGGTTGAGCAGATACCAGCATCCCATGCTTTGGGAAGTCAAGATAAGGACAGTTTATTCCTCAGGTCTGCAATTTGGGAAAACCAAGTTCAAAGTGCTGCTAATGTAATGTACTGGTTGATTTTGTTCAACTTGTCACAGGCTGGAGTTATCACAGAGAAGGGAGCTTCAGTTGGGGAAGTGCCTCCATAAGATCCAGCTGTGGGGCATTTTCTCAATTAGTGATTAAGGAGGTAGGGCCCCTTGTGGGTGGTGCCATCCCTGGGCTAGAAGTCTTGGGTTCTATAAGAGAGCAGGCTGAGCAAGCCAGGAGAAGCAAGCCAGTAAGGAACATCTCTCCATGGCCTCTGTATTAGCTCCTGCTTCTTGACCTGCTTGAGTTCCAGTCCTGACCTCCTCTGGTGATCAACAGCCATGTGGAAGTAAGCTAAATAAACCCTTTCCTCCCCAATTTTCTTCTTAGTCATGATGTTTGTGCAGGAATAGAAACCCTGACTAAGACATGTAACTCTTGTTAAGAGCTGATCCATGGATAGAGCCACCTTCTGAGCACCTTCCTGGATAGAGCCACCTTCTGAGCTCCTCCCTGGATAGAGCCACCTTCTGAGCCCCTGGATAGAGCCACCCTCTGGATTACTCTCTTCATCTCACATCACCTAGATGATCTTCTTAAGGCCACATACAGTCATAGTGGGAGTTGAAGCTTTGGTGTATGAATTTGGGAGAGATGTAAAAATTCAGTCCATTATAAATGGTAAATTATAAACTATTTTAAAAGCTATATCCCATTGCAAATGAACTCACTAATACCAAGATATTTCTCCACATGTAACATTGAATTTTACTGTGAGAGAAAACATGGTGGCCATCCTTGGGGTGGAATAATCACATTTTCTTTCCCTCTACTTCAGCCAACTGGCTGGCCTGAGAGACGACTTGAGTTTTTAAGTCCCCTGCCCATGTCTGCATTAATTAGCCTTCACTACTACCCCTTCATCCCAACACTGCCTGAAGCTGATGCCATGTTTACCAGCAGAATACATTGGTTGACATATAGTAGCTGTGATTAAGTTAATGACTAAGGGAAAATACCAGAAATCCCACAGATATTACAAACTATTATTTGGGTCTACAAATGTTTAGACAGCTGGTAGAAGTTTTCTCTCACACCATCATTAAAATGCATACTCATGGAATGGTGTACACTTGCACTCCTAGCAAGAAGCATTCTTCTTCCTTGCTCATGGGAATATTCTGAGCCCAAGCCATCCAGATCTCAAATTTCTCTGCTTCATGGTCCAGTTCATGACCCATGCAATGGAAAGGATATAACAATTTTCCTTCTAATTGTTTCATAAGGAAGATCATGGACACAGATCTGCTTAAAAAGATCTTTTAATAATTGCCCAGCTCAGTGGAGTCAAACTCTCTACTTCCAAGTGATACAGTTCCCAAAGTTCTAGTAATTAGGGCACCAATGAAGCATTGTCTCACCTCCCTCCCCCAAGGATGTCCCAAATGCCCTGTCAATAAACACATGAGGTCTAACTAAGGGCTATTTGGTTTCTTTCTCAGCCTTCTGAGTAGCTAAGAGGCAAGCTATACCTCCAATGTTATCAACAGTTTAATCTGTATTCACACAGAATCAATCTATCAGCTACAAAGCACTATACCAGCTTGGGGGAGACAGAAGTAAGGATAGAACCTTTCCTTTAAGGTGCTCAAAATGCCACTGAAATAAATGAGTGAGCACATTTCAGGGGAAAGATGAGGCTTTATTTCTAAAAAAGACAAAATAATTCAGCTGGACAAGGAGTACATGAAATACGGCTTCCCAGGGGAGCAGTGTTTAAAGAGAATGTGGAACGAAAAGTCAAGCTTGGTCTGCTGCCTGTGAAAGGTTACTGTGGGTCCAAACTTTGGGATGTCTGGGAAGTATGCCATAATTCATGTAGCTATACAATTATAGTGGAAGGTAGATGATGTCAGGCATTAGGATTAGTTCTGGGATTATAGTGGAAGGTAGATGATGTCAGGTGTTAGGATTAGTTCTAGGATTATAGTAAAAGGTAGATGATGCCAGGTGTTAGGGTTAGTTCTGGGATTATAGTGGAAGGTAGATGATGCCAGGCATTAGTTAGGGTTAGTTCTGGTACATGCAGCCTATAGGAAGCTGAATTTCTTTATATGCAACATAGAACGGAAGTCTGAGCTAGAGAACTTGTAGAAGAGATGGCTTACAGACAAATTAGGGGATGGGATGGAAATGTCCAAGAGAGATGGGCAGAAGGAAAACATAAATTGTCCCATGGCATCTCTATCTTTATATCACATTCACAATTGCCCCACCCCACCTCCATCTCCCCACTTTCTTCTGCTCTCTGTCTTCATTTGCATGTTATAATGACTTTATGATAACACAACCTAAGACTCAGGAGACCATCTTAATTCATCTTGTCCTGATAGTCACTATATCTGCAAAATCTCTGATCTCTACCCTGCTGAGCACCTCTTAGGCATGTTTAGTCTTTCCAACTCCAGGGTCTTTCTGAGTTTCATTTGATCTAATACTGCTAGGAAACTGAGATAAGTAAGAAATACCTACTCTTTGGTGGTCTGGAAGTCAGTTTATTATAAAGACTCCCACTTTCTGATTAACTATGTAAGAGTGATGACTGTGTACCTTATTCAGCTATGACACAACCAGCTACAGATACCCCAGTTCTCATTTCTTGCTTCACAACAGTTAGACAAGCTCCCCAGTAATCTGTCGTTCCAAAGGCTAGGTGCCCAGGTGAGGTACTCTCTCCCTCCCTGGAGGCAGGGGGCCTGCTGGTGAGGCCTAGGTCTCTCTCTCTCTCCCGGTGCTGACCTGTTTACTACACAGAGCATTAGTTAAAGAGGAGGCAATGTATAAATGAGTTATTTTATTTTAGGAAAGAGAAAACATGCTGGTTAAGAAAAGGGAAGGAAAGGAGAGGAAGAAGAGAGAGAGAGAGAAAGGAGAGGAGGAAAGCAAGAGAAGAGAACAAAGAGCAGAGAGGAGAGAGAGAGCAAGAGAGCAAGAGTGTAAGAGTAAGAGGAGAAGAGCAAAAGAGTGAGAGGAAGAGTAGGAGAGTAAGAGAGAGGAAGTAAGAGACTGAGGAGGGGGCAAACCACCCCTTTTATTGTATGGGGCATGGCATGTCTGACTTGTGGTCAGATGACTGTGTGTAGGGTCCAACTAGAATGTTGGGAGCTTGAGGCATTGTCTGCATGATAGAGCACACTTCTCCTGCAGGGGCAGCTGTGAGGGATTTGGGCTGAAATATGAGCCATTGTCTCAGGAGCTATCACTGAACTCCTACCATCCCTTGTAAACAAATTTACTTTGCTCAGTATGTCTCTGGGGTTCTTAGGTTGCCTCTCTACTGGAACCCAGCTGTCAGAACTGCTCACTGCCCCACAGTAATCAGTCCAAATAAAACAGCCATCAATTTGACATGATCAAAATTTGGCTAAGTTTCCTCCTTCAAGCTCATAAATGTGGACCCAATCTCAGCCTATACAGCATATGACCACTACCTAATGTCCTCTCTTCAAACCATCATGACCTTAAGAAAGACATGCCTGATTCACTTCCAATGTTTGATCACTCTAACACTCTAATCCACCACACTTTCTTACCCCCATTCCACCCTTGATCAAGTTCTCATTAGCTTATCACAAGATGCTATGATGGACTCTAAACTTCTCTAGACACCTCTTTTCTGGAGAGCTCCAAGTGTACTGCTCACACATAAGACCACAAAAGAGAAGCCCTGCCTACCTCTCAAGCCTTGTCTCTCACTATCCTTCCCCTCGTTCAGGCCTACACTCATGCTTTGGAACATTTAAAACATACTCAAAATTCTCATTAGAAACATACTTAGATGTTACACAGATGCTATAATTACTAGAGAGGGAAATCTTAATATATCAAATGGAGAGTTTTAAAAATAGATAAATTGCAAGGGAAAGATAAGGAAATGATGCAGAAATGTGGAAACTCTGAGGCATCAAAACAAGATGCTACATACATATCAGAAAGTAACAAGATTGTGACCTCAGCACAGATCTAACCAGGCAAAAAACAGAATCATACATATGACTCTTTTGAACTTACATATGACAACATAACCCCCAAATCTGAAATGTAAAAACAATAAAGAGTGAAAATAGACAACAAAACTTTCAATTTTTTGTCAAATAGCATCTGAGTAGGGGCTGGAGAGTTGTTAGCTGATGGGGTTTGAGGAAAGAGAGATCATAATAGAGCTATAACAGTAACATGAGAACAAGTGAAAGACTATAAATGCATACCTGTGACACACAGTCATCTGCAACTCCTGCCCCAGGAGACTCAGCAACCTCTTCTGGATTCATGTGCACATACTAAGCACAGAAGTACACATAAGCACATAATTTTAAAATAGTAAAAATAAATCTTTAATAATGTTTTAAAATATTATTTGAAATCATATGTCTGGGAACTTCCAAAATTAATGACACATAAACCACAGACCCAAGAAGTTGTCAGGACACTAAATAGTATAAATTCTTAAAATGTTTATACTTATACCAATTTTATTCAAAATTCATACACACACGCGCACACAGAAAGAGAAAGAGAGAGACGCATATACACAAACACTGAAAGGGGACAGAACAAAAACACACACAAAAAAACTTTATCTGCAGCTACACACATTCAAGAAAAATGTTTATAATGTTGAAAAAGAAAAAAAATCTCACCAGACAAGAATATAGTCTATATTTAGTAAGATTAATTAACAAACTGAAGAAAAATATGTTGCTGATGGAATTATGAAATGGTTGGACATCTATGAAAATGATTGCAGTTTCTTGAAAAGTGACCTAGAGAATCCCATGTACCCCAGTAGTAACAAACTTCTTCTCTTTATAAATTAGCTTCAAGTAGTTTGCAAAAGCTGTAGACTAAAACAATAGGAAAATTCTAAGGTATGAATGGTCACTTTATTAGCTTCTAAAAATCTGTATGTAAACATTTTGTTTTACCATCATACTGAGGTATGCTGATCAAATTACAAAACTGTGTCATCTTTGAGAAGACAACTCAAGACTGCCATGGCTAAGAAGATGGTTCATCAGGTAAAATACTTTCTATACTGTTTGAAGGCCTAAAATTGGATTCCCAGATCCTATATAAAAGCCAGATACCTCAGCACCCACCTATAATCCCAGAACCTCTGGCAAAATGTGAGGCAGAGACAAGAGAATCTCTGAAAGCTAACAGTCCAGCTCTTCTGATGTGTGCAACAAAAAAAAAAAAAAAGACCCTGCTTCAAACTAGGTGAAAAGTGGTGACTGACTGATACCCTTATGTCCACCATAGGTACATCTCTCTCTTTGTCTTGCACACACACACACACAAAGTACAACTTCAAGTTTCTATTGATTTTGTACAACTGTAGACACTCCCAAGAGCAATGCCTTCTTTCTTTTGTGGAAAACTGCTTTCCTGATGCAGATGATGTGGCTGGTAGCACTTGACCACCCTACATCTCTCCATCATGCCCTTGCATGATCTCTCCCTGCTGACAAAGCTGTCCTTTTCTTACTCTCTTGTGGTCCCCTAGCAATCATTACTTTGTATTGTCTACTCTTTGAACTAAAAATTCTCCTTTATTAAGACTTCAGACACTGTGCACTTCCTAGGTACAAAGGAACATTAATATTAATTATAAATATTTTGGTCCTTTTTAAACTTTTTATTAGATATTTTCTTTATTTACATCTCATACGATATCTCCTTCCCCAGTTTCCCCTCCAAAACAAAAAACAAAAAAACAAAAAACAACAAGAACAAACCCCTGTTCCCCGCCCCCCACCATCTGCCTGCTAGCCAACTCCTGCTTACTGGCCCTGGCATTCCCCTACACTGGGGCATAGAACCTTCACAGGGCTAAGGGCCTCTCCTCCCATTGATGACCCACTAGGCCATCCTCTACTATACATATGCTGCTGGAGCAATTAGTCCCATCATGTATACTCTTTGGTTGGTGGTTTAGTCCCTGGGAGCTCTGAGGGTACTAGTTAGTTCATATTGTTGTTCATTCTAAGGGGCTGCAAACCCTTCAGTTCCTTGGGTCCTTTCTCCTTCATTGGGGAACCTGTACTCAGTTCAATGGATGGTTGTAAGCCTCTACTTCTGTATTAGTGGGGTACTGTTAGAGCCTCTCAGCTGGCAGCTATATCAGGCTGGATTGTCCTTCCTTCAGTCTCTGCTCCATAGTTAGTCTCTGCAACTCCTTCCATGGGTATTTTCTTCCCCCTTTTAAGAGGGAGTGAAGCATCCACACTTTGGTCTTTCTTCTTCCTAAATTTCTTGTGGTTTGTGGCTTGTACTTTGTGCATTCCGATCTTCTGGGCTAATGTCCACTTATTAGAGGGTGCATGCCATGTGTGTTCTTGACTAGCGTACTGAGTGGAGGACTTGTATAGTGATAATACATCTTTTAAATGACTCACAGAGTTGTTGAACATCCGTTGCTTTTCGGTCAGAATCCACCATTTGATATCCCATGTAGGCTATAATCTTTCTTGGTGCATTCATCAGAACTTGTTGACATGCCTCAATTAGGGAATCCCAAGGGAATTCTTCCCCCCTGTGAAATAAAAAAGCCATTCTCCTTTCAGAAAGATTTTTAAGTTTACTGTTTTAATACTTCTATTTTTTATGAAAACTTCCCATGAGTTTCTGTTACCTAGCAGAGTTACTTAGAAACCTTATTTTATAAACCCTATTTAAGAAGTAGTGTTGTGTTTTCTTAGTTAGTAATAAATTATTAGCACAGTGATAGCCATAATAATATTTAACATTTGTTTTATGCTTGTTGGGAGGCAAATGACACACTTCCATTTTACTCTTTATAATACTTTACTCTTTACAATGATCCTATAAATTTAATAATTTCATATGCATCTGAAGATAAGAACACAGTGTCTGGTGAGGCTGAATGTCTTGGTCAATGATACAGAACTGACTCGGGATTTATTTATTTATGTATTTATTTTTAACTTTTATTGCATTAAGATGAGAAAAGTTACATGATTTCAATTTATCTGAATTTAACATTTAAAAACATATTTTAAGTAAATAGAATTAAATCACATTCTTGTTTCCCTTTTGTACTCCCACTCCTCCCAGAGACCCCTCCTTCAATACCTACAATATTTTTTGTCATATTTCTTAGAATTTATAAAATATTATAACAATAAAAATGAGTATTATAAAAGTTGTTTGAAGCCGGGTGGTGGTGGTGCATGCCTTTAATCCCAGCACTTGGGAGGCAGAGGCTGGCAGATTTCTGAGTTCCAGGCCAGCCTGGTCTGCAGAGTGAGTTCCAGGACA
Source organism: Hylomyscus alleni (assembly GCA_019843855.1). Lineage (NCBI taxonomy): Eukaryota > Metazoa > Chordata > Mammalia > Rodentia > Muridae > Hylomyscus > Hylomyscus alleni. The sequence continues at coordinate 10,402 of JADRCC010562103.1, forward strand.
G
>JADRCC010562106.1:0-12383 GCA_019843855.1 Hylomyscus alleni
TCTCTAGAAAGGTTCTTTGTTTTCTTCCAATAAAATAAGTAAATAGATAAACAGACTTTCACCAAGGAAAGCATGTGGACTTTGTTAATATCACAAGCATTAAACATTTTACCCCTATCAATCACCCAAGGGTACCACTCAGGTACACTTGTGAGTGTGAAGAGATATATATGATACTCCTTTGAAACCTGAAGTTTCATTTAAATTATGGATACTGTTTGGCAAACAAATGTCAATCACGTGGGTCTTAGTAAACAAATCCATCATTGTCTATATATGCCATCATATATTGAGTCCACCCAAGTTTTCTCTACTGTAAACAATGCCTACCAGAACCTGTTTCCAGCTCCACCTTTGAATGATTTCTCCAGCCATGTCTTAGGCTAGACTCTTAACAGCAACCGACATAAATAATCAAGTCTTGATTTACTTACTTACTGACTGACTTACCTCTTATCGAGTTCTGATTCCACACCTTCCACACCCTATCTCTCTGAATCTTTGTACCACTCCTGGCTCTCTACAGGTTAGAAAATGAAGAGGTAAGAAGGATAAATAACGTTGTCCTGGGGAAGAGATCGCCCAGGTGAGACTGAATCTGAAACACATTCTTTTAACTGCCCTATTATTGTACTGCACTGAAGGTTAAAAATTCCACATCAAATCACCTCTACATTTCAAAGTATTTTGATGAGACAGACCAAAAGACCTTGCAAGCAAGCCATTTACTCGCTGTTGCTATAGAGAGAGTCATGAGGTTTGTCCAGCTCTCCAGAATTCTCCAGAAACATTTCCTACACTACTTAACCACCACCTTTCAGTTAAGTCTAACACCTCAGAAACAGTGTTGTAAAAATAAGCAAAAGACTCAGGACCCAAATGGAGCATAAACGTTGTTACAGATGTTCTTTCTTGACAAACAGCTTCTCCATACCACGTAAATTGTCCAAAACCTCTTAAACCTTTGCTCTGCATTACCCACAAAGGACTACGAAGGGAATGTACAGAGGAAGCTACGGGCTAATTGAAAAATCATTCACTGGAGATGTAGGGAGGATTCTGCTCCATTTTTACAGACATATATATAGATACCGGGAACATGGGGAATCTTCCCTATACTAAACGACTGGCTAATCAGCACACTCAGAGGAAAATCATCTCCTTTTTCCTCTTGTGCAGTGGCTGACTTTGTGATTAATAATTCATGAGACGCAAGATGGGGGAGGGACACTCCTTAGAGAAGATCAGGTATCAGAGCTACTTCCATCCCTTCCTCTAGACTGCTCCTAGTTCAAAGCAAGATTGCCATGTTGACAGAGGAGACAGTTCACCCACCTAAGAGCAGATGCTCCTAAACCTTACTGTTCGAAGATCATTATCAAGATTTTCCATTAGCTGGATCAAGTAAATGCTTTCCTAAGTGATTCTGTCATTGGGTTTTGTTTTTTTGTTTTGGTTTTTATTTTCTTTTTAAAAAAAAAAAAATACTTATTTTGGGGAGAAAGGCTCAATATAGTACTGGCAAGAAGACAACATTGACCCTCATTTTGTAGGATTTTTGCTCCTGTCCTTTTTGGAGGCACAATTAATATTGATCATGCTTCTCATTAATTTTCTACAGTCATCAAGGGATTTTCCGTTTTATAAGTATAACATCAATACAGAATGACTTAGGAGCTCTTATTTATTTTGTGCTTAACTCCTACATTCAATGTTCTCTATCCCTACAAGACAATGCTTCATGGCTTAAGCTATTATAGAGAGTCACTTCAAGCTTGGGAAGGGAGGGAGCTCCTCTGCTCCTCAGAAGGCAAGCATGTGTTAAAACACAGTGATGTCACTATGGTAAGAGTAAGTGTTTAGGGTGGAGATGGAAAAGGAAGCAGAGACCAGAGCTGTGTCAGCCCCTTCATCATCTTCATCATCATAGCCTTTGCTTTCTGTAACTGATGAGAACATACGGGCAGCTCAGTGTGTACTCTTCTTCTCACCACGTACAGACTTCCTGTATATTTCTATTCTGGAAAATATCTCTCTTAGTTAGGCCAAATTCTCCAGAACACTATGAAAGACACAATGTTAAAATGGCCCCCTAGCTTTGCCACAGCCAGCACAGCCTTCCACAGTTTACTTAGCAATGTTTCTGAGACTATGCTAATTTGTGTGGTCCTCTGAGTATAAGGGCCACTTAGAAACTTGAATTATCTGAATGTTTGGCCTGCAGATAGGGTTCCTGCTTCCTAGAGAGGCTGATGGGCCTGACTTGGTCCTTTCTTCCCCTTTCAGACATGTGAGAAATTGCAGAGATTCTCCTAGCCAGAGGTAGGAACCATCCTCCTTCCAGAGCAGCCCTTCTACAGCACTCTGTCTCATACCAAAAAGTGGTCACTGAGGCTTTTCAGAACTGTGCTAAGAGATGTCAGGTCTCTTGCTAGCCTTTGGCTTTACAACATTCCAAAAATGATGGCACTTTCTTTCCTCAGTGATTTTTGCAGGAGCTGACTCCCTGCCAGGTGCTAAGCTATGCATCAAAGTTGTTTGTCCAGTCCCCAAATAGCTCACAGGATGTGGTATCTGGGACGATGGACAGGGAGGATGGGACCAAAGGGAAGACATGGAAATATCACAAAATTGTGATAAATTTAGTGTAGGAATGGGTACAACCTGTCCATATTTGTTTCCATTGGAAAAGTAGGTTCTCTAGTACTTTATAAGCTGGAGTATCTTAAGCAAATTCCTAAAACTCTTTGCCACAGCACCATGGCCACTCAGATACAGATGTTAGCAGCACTGAGTGTTGAGTGTCACCAGAAGGAAACCAGTTAAGACCTGAGAAGTGCTCAGCCAGGCACATAGCGTGAGTGATTCGTCACTGGCACTGACATCCTGCTTCAGGTCTCTGAGGAGTCATGTGAAGGTATAATCTGGAGTCACAGAAGCCAATAAAGTGTAGATGACATGAGAGCTTGACCAGGAGATGCCATTCCATATGGTGTGACGAGGCCAGAAGGTAACAGAAAGAATAAACTGCAGAAAGAGTACACCCAGAGTCAAGGGCAGATGTTACCCTGAGATATTTAATGATGGCCAGACAAGGAAGGAATAAGAAAATGGCTGATTCTGGGAGGACCAGATAGATGTGGCAGGCTCTCTTTCTGCCTGGTTATCTATGTGTCTCACTCTCTGCCCATCTCCACACTGTCTCTTGAGTTCCTGTCCCACCCCTCGTACACGAGTACGTGTGTGTGTGTGTGTGTGTGTGTGTGTGTGTGTGTGTGTGTGTGTGTGTTCACATGCACATAGAGGTCAGAGGTAATACTGGGTGTCCTTTTCAATCACTGTCAAACATTTTAAAGCAGGGACTCAGTTGATCCTGGAGCTCCCCAATTTGAGTGGACTGGCTGTCCCACCCACCCAAATGATTTGACTATCTCTTCCTCCTTACCATTAGGATTATAAGCACTTGCTGCCCCAGCTTTTCTCTAAGGAAGCTAAAGATCAAATTCAGGTCTTCATGCTTATAGGGCAAGCATTTTATCAACAGAGCATCTCCCGATTTGGGTCCCTCCTACCCTTTCTTACTTCTGTTTCTGATTGTGCCATGCTAGCCCAAGGCATAGAAATCTATGTTCTCTAGTCCATGTCTAGCTCTGTCTTACCCTTTCTAGACATGGCTCTACTACCCTTTTTCTACAGAACAGTCTGTGGCTCCCATATGCACATCACTCTCCCTTTGCCTACCACTTTTGTATTCAACTTTTCATGTGTTTATTTGGGTGCAGGCACCTTTGGCAGAGATCTACTGCATGTCTGATCAATCGCATATTCCTGGCAAGAAGAAGCACCCCTGTCCCATGAGAAATATCCAGCAGAGACTCTAGCCACTGTACAATGGTGGTGAGGTGTCTGGGAAGGTGTACAAAATGCCTCCTTTAGTAGGATTCCAAATACCTAATAAAGCTAGGTTTATACTGGTGAATACACAACACCTTGGGGAATTGTGGGCTGAAGGAAAGTCAAAGCTCATTGGACCCCCCAGTTCTACAGTAATTCTACTCAGTATCACTTTCAGCCATACATGGAAATTAGCCCTAGATAAGACAAAATCCCTTGCCTTTTTAAGGTTTAGGGGTGTTTGTTTTTAAAGCTTAACTAATGCTTACATGTAATGTTTAAAATAGCTTAACAGCTATAATAGAAATTAAAAATGAATGTATGTCCATCATTTTTGGAAAGAAAACTAAGAGAAGCTAGAAGGCAGGATTTAACCTATTGATTGAAATATTTTACAATTTACTCTTGATTTCAAAACTCCGATATAACTACTGTAGTTAATACTAGTTTGTGACATCCATACATATACGTTCATGATTTTTACACAGTCACCATAGAGTATATACACTGAGGGTTTTTCTCTTACTTGAGAATACTTGTCATAAGTTTATATTAGTGGTCACTGTTTAAAAAAAATCAATATGTAAAGTCAAATTAATTTTTATTCTTTTTGGTCCCATAGGCAGTAAATTAATTATAGGGAAAATCCAACTCAAACTGACTCACATCACAGGAAAGCTTAATATTTTGCATACAGAAGTGAAGACCTATGTCAACTGATAATAGGCAGATCTATTGGTTTCACAGATGTGCAATGGGTCTGGAAATGAACAGGAGTAGATCACTTGAGGGTCTGTCAGTGAAGAGGGCAATATGAAGATGAGTCAACTTTCATGTTGTACTTGGGCCTTTCTGCCATCATGGCCAAAGGCCATGAGACTCCGGGACTTTCTAACCATGGTATCTTCAGTATTCGGAAGTTGAAATATCACACACACACACACACACACACACACACACACACACACATCCTCTTATAGTTCCAGAGACTTAAGTTTTAAAATCATCTCCATACTTTGATTAAAACTATTTACTCATTTAACAAATATTAACTGATCTCCAAGTATAACTAAGGATTGTACTTGATCAACAGTTTTCAGTCTATGGGTGGTAATCCCTTTTGGGGGTCGAATGGCTCTTTCAAGGGGTTGTATATCAGCTATCCTGCATATCAGATATTTATACTGTGGTTCATAATAATAGAAAACTTACTTCATGAAGTAGCAATGGAAATAATTTATTTGGAGGGTTGAGGGTCACCATAACATAAGGAACTGTATTAAAGGGCATCAGCATTAGGAAGGCTGAGAACCACTGTACCAGATGGTCTGGCTCCATCAAAGCTGGACCACACAGTACTATGGTCCAGAGGAGATTGCAAAACTTCAAATACACAGCTGAAATACCTGGTGGCATAAGAGGAGTCAAAGGGAAGCAGGTGGCACCCCTTGCAGTGGACAGCAGAAATGGCCCTATTCTGAACCTTCAAAGTGGGTGACATGTAAGCTTCTCTTAGCAGAGCATTCCAAACAGTGGCCAGCTTCAGAGGCAGCTTATAGTTAAGCTACCATCCCATGATATCTATGTTGCGTACTGCTCATGATCCACTGTGTCTGCTTTCCCTCTGGTGTGATCAATAGCTGGGACCCTGGGAAAGCAATACCAACCAGGCCAACAAGAATAAGTGATAGCCAGCAGCCACGCTGTGTCCAGAGCAGTATTTAGACATAACTCACCAGTGGATACCTTGTTAAAGGCAGGGTCAGGCAACTGATGCTGCCAGGACCAGCATGCATAGCAACAGTCTTCTTGGCCAGCTCTGACCCAGATATCCTGCATGGCTTACAACCCTCCACACATGGCCACTTTGCATGCAAGGACACTGAAGCCAGGAGTCAAATCATACTAGGTATGATGGCCTTTGTTAGGACCCCACTTGGCTTTGTTCACAGGAAGAAACTTCTACCTAGACTCTCATGGTCTACCTGCATCCTTCGAGTTAGCTCAAGTTCTGGTTTCATAGCCTCATGATATTATATACAATCAGTATGGTGTGACAGTCCCTATGTTCCTTTCAGATCTACTTCATACTCTCCAAGCCTTTGGCAGGGACAACCTCAAAGCTTATCTGACACGGTAAATAGGTATAAATTTCCTGTTCTGTCATGTTCCATATATTTAAGCTATTATCCCTAGACTATCCTGGAGCCTGATCACACACAGCATCCAACAGGCAGTCAGCTCTCCCATCCTCTCAGTTTATTAAGCCACCCCATCTATGTGAGTGCTAGGGCATGCCAGAGCTCAGTGTGGGGGATGGGGGTCTTTCAGATAGCTGCTGTGATCCATGGACCTGTATCAGTTCTCCAGGAGCTAATCTAATATTGAGTGACAGCCGAAACAGGCTGCTTTCACCTCATCTTTGCGTGCTGTATGCAAAACAGCTCTGCCCCTGGCTTGATTCCTTAAAGTGTGTAAGATTTAATTATCTCCCGCTGCTCTCGAAGTAATGACATTTTACTTAGTATTTTTAATGCAGGTAAACAAAGTCCTTCTGACAGGGGGAGCTAAAAATGCCAATCTCGGGAAGTGGTAATATAAAATGTCCCTCCTCTAAAGAAACTTGAGGTTTCCTTATCTAAAGTTGAAAATGAACCCGGGCCTTGAGGTTTATTGCCCTCAAAGACCAAACCTCTAATAGACTTAGAGCAGTGTGTTCTGTGATGACTTTTCCTAAGAGAGAAAATCTCCAGCTCTACATAGGACAAGCAACAAAGACTGCAGTATGAGCAGAGATACTGAGGATGGCGGCTATATGTTTTACTTACACCAAACTTCAGAAAAACATCTGTGGGAGTCTCCACACACTTGAATGAACACCATCATCTTTCTGTCACAGGGAGGACCCTGGATTTGGAGAGCACAGCAGAGATTTATCTGCAGTGCTAGACTCCAGTTTCTCTCAATTCACATTCATTTCTACCAGCTCTCTTAAGCAGAGAATTCTCTTTTCCCTCCCCGGAATCATGGATCAGTTCTCACTGCCTGGCCCACAACCCTGCTCATCTCTCTTGTTTAACAGGATTTCTCCTGTTTACAAGATTCATTTAGAGCTACCTGTCCCTTATGACCTATGCTTTGCCATCTCACATTGTCACCAGGAAAGATGGCATGGATGTGAAAGCAGGGGATATAGAAGTTAGCAAGGCTTCCAGTGTACAAGATGAAGGGACAGGGAAAGAGACACAGGCATAAATAGAATGAATAGCTGAGGTGGAATGGCTGCCCACTGTTCCCTATGTAATACTTCAATCAGGTGGATTTTCAAACTATCCCCAATGCAAAACATTATGGGGGGGGGTGCAATGATTAGTGTCTGGAGCTGTAACTGTCCTTCCCTGAGTTGGGATTTCACTGTGTTTTCTGGTTCAAGATCCCTTTGTGGAATCTCCTGCTAGTGATCTTTGGTCTTTACAAACATGTATGGTCCATGATGTCTCTCAGTTGATACATGTGAAGGCTGCCATGACTGCAAGATTGTTTGTTATATGGAATTGAAGCAATGCTTAAAATCTAAATGTTTTAGATGGAACCCAAAAGGTTTGCTACTTTTTAAGACCAAAAGCGTGGCAGCCCCATGTAGATACTACCTTTCAGTAGCCACAGGCTGATTCTGGATAGCAACTCCTCAGAATGGAACATGTGGCCTCCAGATCACTACACTGTGCTCTGCTGTGCCATTCGTTAGCCTGACATCTGAAACCATGAGTTTCTGGCCCTTCCCAGACTCTCTCTCATGGGAGCTGTGTATTCCAAATGAGAGTGAAGGCACAGTGGTCTGTAGAACCGTTGGTTTACATTGTCCATGACTGATGCGATGCGATGTGAGCTTGGCCACATCCCCCGTCTGAACTTCAGCTTCCTTGACAGTACAAGAAAGCATATATGTGAGCATCTCTTGGACCCCTTTTGCTGTGTGTAATCGTGAACACAAAGGCTGCTTTTAAATGAATCCTCAAGATATGGGTGGAAAGCTCTAAGCTTCAAGATATTTTTCCTTAATTCTGTAAACCAACAAGTGAGCCACTGCCAGAATCGCAGCCGCTCAAAGACTCCACAGGGGAAAATTGTCAGGTCTTTAGACACACACTTCCACTAAATAATTGTCCATCCACTGCTCTGAACCACGGAGTGGCCACTTTGCACAACAGGCGATCATGTGCAGTTTATCTAAGAGGCTGATCGCGTGGGAAAGCTGTGGATAGACACAGCTGCCCAAGCGCCCCAGCCACAGGGTAATTGTATGTGTTTAGGATGAGAGCCAGCACCCAAAATCAAAGCCCAAGTGAGAAGCTGGTAACAAGTCTTAAACGACTCTGTTGGGCCCCCTACCCTGTCTTCTCTACCCGGAATTGTATAAATAGGGTCTAGGTAGAAATGAAGCCATTTACATAATGGCGACTACCTGATGTGTGACACAGAGGGAAATCTGCTTCCAACTCATGTTTCTGAGGTTTTCAGTGGCAGAAAGGACTTTTAAATAGCATCAACATCTCCTTCATTTACAGAGAGGGACATGAAAAGCCAGAGTGGGGGAAATACTAGACCCAAGATAGAGGATCATGTCCATTTATCCTCAGACTGAGGCATGTGTGATATGTGTCTATCTGTATATGTACATGTGTGTATGCATATATGTGTATATGTGCATGTGTGTACAGGCACCCACGTGCAGCATCCTACCTTTGCTTACAGCTCAGTACAAGCGACAGAAGTAGAATGCTTGCTGGCATCCATTCTCAGTACTTGAGCTTCCATCTGTTTCCCTTGTTTTCCACCTATAAGTATGGCGATCACAGTAATATTTATCTCACATCATTGTGTGAGGATGAGATAAGGCAACCCTTATAAAATACTTGGAATAGAAGTCTGATGTACAAGTGGAACTGGGTAAATATCAACTCTTTATTTATGAACACTGTTTTCTAATTAGAAACTATAGAAATGTTTCCAATGAGTGTGTAATATAGCCAAGTTTCTCCTGACTTCATCCTGAAGGACCTCTATGCATTTATTATGGGTCACTAAGCAATGACTTCATCAACCTACAACTTAATTACAAGCCAGAAAATTGTTAAGAAGATGCAAGGATAAAATATTAGGAAATGACCAGCAGCTTATGTAACATGTAATTGTTAATAAGAAAAGTAATCTTAATAATCACCTATTAATATTCTCCTTCTTTTCCACAAGTTGCTTTTCATTGAAGGCTATGAGTTTCCTCATATAGTGAACATGTCATGTCTTGGAATCTAAACCCTTTCCAGACCTTTCAATACATTAGTCAGCACCAACAATTAGGACTAATCTTTACAAAGTACTCATCAGCTTGTTAGACACTGTACTAGATACTGCACATATCCACCACACTCTGAAACAGGTCATATTATTAGCAACTCCATTTCATAGATGAGCAAACTGAGTTGTGAAAATATGTCAAAGGTGCACTTCTAATAATAAAATAATTATATATAATTTTAGCAATAAAAGTTATCATCAGAGACCTTGGACCTCAAGATTCCCCAATGAAACAATATATGTTGTTTTACTGGATCACTGGAGAAACAAAATCTAGCCTCACAATATGCACTTTAGCTAGTCATTTCTATTAGAGAGTTCAGAAATAAATGAGCAGATATTTTAAATGATAAAATAAAACTTAATTTCTCCCATAGCATAAAAAGCTAACAAACTATTTACTTACAGATAAGACAACTGAGACACAAGGCATGTGGAATTGTGAGTGCATCAAATCAGGTAATCCCAGATAAGCCCTTAAAATCATTATCAGCAAGCCATGTGGAATTGTGCCCTTGTCAAAATGAATGGCTTCCATTTATTGAGCCATCAATATGTCATCTCATGCAAATGTCATACATGAGCTCAATGACCAAGTCAGAACTCACTGAACTTTCATACCCCCTTGGTTCAAGATCTGTGTTGTGAGTCATGACAGGATTCAGAGAAGTTAACAAGGACGATTCTGGAACTTGCCTTCCAGCGTTATTCCCTGGTCTCACTAGCTATAATACTATGATACAATGTAAAAATCACTTTCTATGACTATCCTCTGTCTGTAACATGGGATAAATAAGGTACCCATGAGCAAAGGACTGAATGACAGCTGTTTATAGGCAGGCTAGTTCTACGGAGTCATAGGCCATGACGGCATGCATCCTCAGCCACGTACTGACATGTTTGAGAGTAACTCATACTCATAGGCTATGTTTATAACAAAACAAGGGGCTTGTGTTTTTTATGACATTGAAATTTTCATTTTTCCATCCATTCAGTCATATTTCAATAGGGCACTACTCAATGATATATTAAAGTTTTTATAGTCAATGCTTATCTGCCATGCAGACTACTCCCAATAAATGTCATTTGCTGATATATTTGCTACACTGTTCCTCTACTTCCTGCAAAAAGAAGCAACATGATGATGAACTTGGAGACACAGGATACTGATGAGACTTTGTCTGAGCCAAGGCTCTGGCTCAGGACTGACAGAGAGAAATCACAAGTTCATTTTGAAGATTCTGCTGGTGCAGATCAGTACGTTTCCATGGAGTTCATCAGGACGCAGAGTGAAAAATAATTCGATTCCTCCAGTTTCCATTCTATTCCACATCAGTAATGTTTCCTCCTATTTTCTCAGCTATAAATCTTTTCTTTGGTCTTGACCTAACCTTTCCCCTGGCCCTTCCTTCTCCTACTGTAGGTACTTCATGAGATTTATTAGGTTCAGGCAATGACACTTGGATTGGAAGTCTTGTTCAACATTGGACTAGCCATATGATTTTGAGTATGTAATCAACCATCACTGGGTCTTGATTTCCCCTTCTGGAGAGTTGAGTGAAAATAGTTCCTAAAGGAAGGATAAGACAGCACAGCACACTAAGAACTTCCAGAAGCCTCTGTCTCCTCCTCCTTTTCTGCTCTTTGCCCTGCAGGTGACCTGAAACAGTATTCACTACTGAAGTTGAAAGAAGGTAATGACAAATATAAGGACAGGATTCTTTTATTCCTATTATTAACTTAATTATGAGATTCCAGAATATCTGTAAGGAAATTGATATGAAAGACAGAGGTTTTCATTTATGGACAGCAAAAAAGAAAAAAGAAAAAGAAAGAAAGGAAAAAAGGAAGAACAAAAGAATGGACGAAAGAAAGAAAGAAAGAAAGAAAGAAAGAAAGAAAGAAAGAAAGAAAGAAAAGAAGGAAGGAAGAAAGAAAGAAAAGAAGGAAGGAAGAAAGATAAAAGTGTCCTTGGTGAAGCCATGTTACCTAAGCCCTGAGAGAAAGGACCTTCATGAAGAGATGGCTGGGACTTAAATGTCACAAAGGCTTCTCTCTACACAAGGAGTTGTGTGAGCCTATAACAGGGCTTATAAGAGGAAGCCAAGATCAGGAGAGGTTCCCATTCAGCATCCCATTATAAAGTAATGCTAATCACCTATTGACAAGCACAAGAGACCATGGACCAACCTGAGAGATACTGAGACAAGTAAATTAAATATTCCACAATGGTCTGTAACAAACAAACCCAGTGCAATTAGTTGCAAATGGTCCCAAAGTAACTCAGAACTTTTGCTACCAATGGGGGTTACTGGAGATGGATGAATGCACCTCTAAAGAATATTTAAAACATCCAATAATCCCCTCCCCACCCTCATGCCTTAAGGCAAATATACAGTCCTACCAGAAAATACTGTCCTCTCTGGGAGGATCATTTGCAGTGGTTGATGCTACCAGTCTCAGAAGGGTTTACCTGAAGTGTAAATAAGGTATATTTGAGAAGTTAATGAGTTCTACTACCCAAGCTCCTCCTTATTAATTCACACAACTTGAAGACACCTACTAAAAATAATACCTTTTGAGCCATATACCATCTTTATGGAGACCATTAATGCTTCCCTATAATAGAGTAGTTACCAGCCCTATTACTCCCCTTGATCACCTTCATGCTGGTGACCACACCAGATCACCCACAATTCTCGCTTGTATTAAAGAACCCTCTGATCCCACACCTTCCCATAATCCAGGGACTGCCACCTCCACGCACTCTCTGGAGGTGTCAACCAGAAAAATGCCTCTTCTCTCCCTCATCTCCCTTTATCATCTGAGATGCACAGAACAAGGTGGGATAAAAAACCAAAAGGGAGTATCTTAAAATTTGCATACATTTTAAGCTGTGGAATTTGAAGCTGCGCCTCATTCACTAACTCACTCATTGGCTCACTCATTCCTTTAATGAATTTTGGAGTATCTGTCCAGCATCAGGGCTGAGGCGATGTGAGAGGCCTAGGTGGAGAAATACATGGATAAGCAGCTGACTGGATAAAGATCTGGGTGAGGAGGCATTTCTATAGGGAGTCCAGAAGGATGAGTAGGGCTTGCCTGGAAGGGAGCCTGGCTCTAGGAACCTC
>JADRCC010562107.1:0-13960 GCA_019843855.1 Hylomyscus alleni
CAAGCTGATGAGCCCAAGCTCCACAGCAGCTCTGTGATGTCCAAGCCATTTAGGACACCCTGCCTGACTGGTCCCTGCTGCCTGGAGGGAGGCCTGGGTATAGCTAGGAGGGTGGGGGGAGAAAGGTAGATAGATGCCTTAGGAGAGGAGCATAGTGAACAAGGTGTTCCATTTGTTACCATTTATGGCAAGCATGAGAGACACCCGCCCTCCTCTCCCCTCCCTTCTCCTCCTCTCCCTCCCTCCTTTTCCTCCTCAGCCTACCCCCCTGAGGGCTCCCTGGTCTCAGCCTCCTGCTGAGAGGAGGGGGTCTATGTGAAAAGTGCATGTTTCCCAGAAGGTTGTGGAGGGTCTGAATCAGAGCGTGGGAGGAATATTGAGGAGAGTCTCAGCTTTGCTGATTCCTTGTCTCCTCTCCTAAATGGCAACAGCTCTCAACCTGTTGGGGTGGGTGGGGCAGGGTGGGACTGGGCACCGGGCCAGCAGCCTGGGAGGTTTTGGTCCTCAGCCACTATTCAGTTGTTCCCTCCCCTCCGCCCGAAGAGAAGGGACTGTCATACAACATGCAGCCAGGTAACTTGTGGGGAGAAGCCAGGGTTTGGTCTAGACACCTGTTTTCTTGTCCTGAATATGTTGCCAGCTAGCGGTCTGATCCAAGGTGAGCCACTCTCTGGGCCTCAGTTTTCTGAGTGGAAAGGACTAGATTTGACCACTCAGGGGTAGGGTCCTTGCCTCAGGCTCTCATGTTCTGGACTTTTGTGCCCTTGGTCCTCATTTCACAGCAGCCTCAGCTGGGTCATGGACCAGGGTGGTAGTAGGTCCTTCATCCCTCACATGTGGTAAAGCTGGAGCCCGGGGCAAGGGGACAGAGCGCTAGACAGGTCCGTGACATGCCGTGTGCATAGGATAACCCACTGCTTGAGAGTTGAGAAGCTGACCCAGATTCTTGCTATGCCAGGAGTGCACAGTGCCGGGGAACAGCTGCTCTGGTGCTGACCTGGGTCAGAGACAGGAGCTCCTAGGCTCCAGCTAGACGCATCCCTGAGGGCTTAGCAGAGAGAATTGTCCCTCTACCCCAGTTCCCACAGCAGAGTGGGAGAAAAGGAAGTCTGTCTGTAAGAGATGGGGACTCCACCTCACCATGGTGAGTGGGTTTTACCCAGCCCCCATGCCTGGGAGGGCTGTCACACCAATGGAGCAGCTAATGAGGGGGCGGGCTGCTTTATTAAGCACCCTTACTAGGAGAGCTGCTCTTGTTTGACACAGGAACTGTGGCGGCTCCCTTCCTATTGTTAGAAGCTGTAATTGCAATTGTTCTAATTCCTCCCTCTAGCCGTCATCATTAGGAAGGGTTTTCCCTTCCTTCTAGCTTTTCTCAAATCCCTAAATTATAAGTCTTCTTTCTCATCCCTTGCATGGCCTGGCCTTCACCATCCCTGCCTCTTCACCTGCCTGTGGCTATCTAGGGTAGCCTGATACCTAGCCTTCTCTTCTATACTGAAAGGGCTCTGGCTTGTGCTCTCAGCTGCTACCCAGTTTCCCCAACAAACAAATACCCCACCAAACACATGGCTCAAAGCCTGGGTGTTCCATATGTGTGTGGCACAGCATGCAAATGGAGATCAGAAGACAGCTTACAAGGGTTTCCCCTCCCCTCCACCCCACCCCCCACCCCCGTGCGGATTCTAGGGATTGGACTCAGGTCTTCGGCCTCAGCAGGGATTGACTGACTTTATCTCCTCAACCCATCTAAAAGGTTTGCAGAGGTTACTTCTCGTCTGTCTTAATCTCTCAGTGTAAGGAGAGAGATCCGGTCACAACAGCTCAGCACCATTGCCAGCCAGGTCTTCCTATGCTCCTCAGAGCTCTGCTTCTGGCCTCTCCTGACTTTATCATAAGGAACATGGGCGTGGGGAGGTGGGATTACAAACTGTGCCTTTGCTTCCCAGTGAGGATGTGTGACTTCAGTCTCTTGTGTGTAAGATGAAACTCAAACCTTAGTCCTTGCCTGCCAACCTGGGAGAACTTTGGGGAGGTTACATCGGAGTGATGTTCATGAAGGTTCCTGAAACTCCACAAAGGACTTTGCTAATTAACCGAGGAGCGTGATTTTGTTGTCTGGCCTCCTGTGCCATGTCTGGCATCACCTTTCTTCCTTACCACTTCTGAGGTGGGCACAGAGCTGACCGAGTTTGTTCCATGGGGCATTTCTCTGCCCGGCTATCAATGAAAGCCTGTGATGGGCTGAGTTATGAGTGTGGCTCTTGCCTTCAGAGCTTGGCTGCTTGTCCCTCAAAGGCCAGCATTTGAGAGCTGATTGATAGGAAGGTGTTCCAGGTTGTTTCTGTTGCTGTGATAAGACATTGGCCAGAATCACCTTGGGGAGGGAAGGGTTTATTTGGCTTATGCTTCCAGGCCACTGTCCATCATTGAGGGAAATCAGGTCAGGAGTGAAACAGAGACCATGTTACTTACTGGTTATGATAGGCCAGCTTTCTTACACAGCCCCGCCCCCCTCTCTAGGGATGGCGCCACCTACAGTGGGCTGGACCCTTCCGCATCAATCATCAATTAAGACAACCTCTCCCAGACATGGTCAAAGGCCGATCTGATCAGGGCAATTCCTCCCTTGAGGCTCATTTTTTTTCCAGGTGACTCTAGATGGTGTCGGGCTGGCAATAAAAAACCAACCAGCACAAAAGGAATCTGCTTTATTTAAGGACTGATATCTTGGAGGGTACCGAGCACCAAGATAAACCAGTTGCATTCATCGCAAGGTATCAACCATCCAGGGTGTGTGTTTCTTTATTTCTATTTTGTTGGAACATCATAATTTACCTTGACCTCCTACAGCAGGTCTCATATTTTCTGAAAACAGACCTATTACTTTTCTGCAAATTCGAGCCTCGCAGCCATTTGCATGTTTTGTGTTGGTTGATAAACAGAACTGCAGACTAAGGGAAAGCATTACAAAGACCACCAGATGTTCCAGGTTCTGTAAATCCTTAAAGAGAGATTGTTTAGCAGTTAGCAACTTAATCAGGTGAGAATTCACGTTAGAGTTTCAAAAGCAAAGCAAAAGGGAGCCAAGTGAGAAGGGAGTTTGTCCTCCTGGTCGCCCCTGTCAAAGGGTCACCCACTGTTGAACAGTGTTTGTGGGAGCCATGGTTGATACCTCTGGGAGTCTCTTCCTTCCCCATCACTTCCAGCTTCCCTAAGTAGAGTACTGTCTCTGAGGGGGTGAGCGAGCCATGGAGGTGCAGATCCTTCCCAGTCTGGTTGGTGTATTCAGGCATGTTCCTCCTGGCTGAGGCTTTACTAGACAGCCATGGGGAACCCCCATGTGTTTCCAGGGCCTGGTCCCAATTCTTTCCTGGACAGGGAAGTGACTTCAGTCAATGGCCAGGGCCTTTCTGCCCCAACTGCAGCCCCCTCGGGCTGATCAGCCATCCCTGATAGCTGGTGCTTTGATTGACAGGCAGGCGCTGGAGCAAATTTGCTAGCTTAGGTTTATCTGCCCTGAGGGGGATGGATACTGGAGCCGGGCAGATTTCCGCCTTAACCATGTCATGCGGCAGTACATTCTTCTGTAAGCTGGAATTCATTGGGATTCTCACTTGCCCCTGTCACTATGGATCTCTTCTGTGTCCCTCAGAGACCATCCACCCTGGGCGCTCATCAGTCAGACTGATGGTAGGGAGTCTTTATGGAACCATTGCTGTCCAGAAGGGTAGGGAAGCCTTTCTTGCTTCAATCCTCCCCACTTACGGGTTTCAGGGCTGCCAGTTCTTGCGGCATTTCCTTGGGATAAACAATCTTATTTGGCTTTTAGGACCCTGAGTTACAGAGAAGGAAAGGGGCATTTCCATTTTCCAGGTCACAGCACACCAGCGTCTGCTTGTCTACGAGGTGGCAGGTCCCAGGATCACTGTGGTGCTCGAAAAGATCACTGAGGTAGTAATCATGGGTTTCTGGCTCCTAGAACCAGCCATGAAGGTTCCTAAGGGTTTAACCGCCACCCCTTCCTTCTTTCCAAGAAAGATCTAGGGGTTGGTAAGTGCTGTCAAGAGTCCCACAGATCCCAAGTCTGCCCCCAGGCCTTGACCTTAGTTAGTCGTAGGTTTCCTTTGTGGAGGGCCAGGCCAGCTTACTGTGGGCAGAAGCCAAACTCTCTGAAGGCCTCTGCATTGTGTGGGGAAGGGCTGGCAGGGGAGGGAGGGGCCTAGAGTGCTGGGTGGAGCCCCTCTCTGGGTAGCCTTGCTGGTTTGTTATTTGCCGTGTATCCTTATCTCGTCCTACCATTCTTTAAATTTTACCATTACTGTGTGGATTAGTTATTTTCTATTGCTGTGATAGAACATCATGGCCAAGGCTGCTTATAGAAGAAAGGGTTTGGGTTTGTAGTTCCGGAGGGTTAGAGTCCCGCGGTAGGCAGGTAGCAGGACCAGGAAGCTGAGAGCTCACAAACATGAGGGGTGAGGGGTAGGGTAAGAAAGAAGGAAGGAAGGAGGGAGAGAGGGGCAAAGAAACGACAGATACATTAGATTCTAAACTCTCAAATTCCACACCTAGTGACATACTCCCTCCAGCCAGGCCACACCTCCTAAGCTTACCCAAACTGCTTCTCCAACTGGGGAACCAAATATTCAAATGCCCAAGACTGAGGCATTTGTCATTCAAACCATCACACTGTGAGACTGTGTGTGTATGATGAGTGTGTGAATGCCTGTGTGCACACACCATGGAGGGCAGACATAGCTTTGTAGGCTGCTTTCTTTCCTCTGCTCAGCTCAGGCCTTCGTGGCAAGCACTGTCGCCTGCTGAGCCCCCACACTTTTCTTTCTCATTTTCGTATCCCATACTTAGTGTTTCTGTTTTGGTGCCATGGTGTCTTAGTCAGGGTTTCTATTCCTGCACAAACATCATGACCAAGAAGCAACTTACACTTCCACATTGCTGTTCATCACCAAAGGAAGTCAGGACTGGAACTCAAGCAGGTCAGAAAGCAGGAGCTGATGCAGAGGCCATGGAGGGATGTTCCTTACTGGCTTGCTTTCCCTGGCTTGCTCAGCCTGCTCTCTTATAGAACCCAAGACTTCCAACCCAGGGATAGCACTACTCACAAGGGGCCCTACCCCCTTGATCACTAATTGAGAAAATGCCCCATAGCTGGGTCTCATGGAGGCATTTCCCCAACTGAAGCTCCCTTCTCTGTGATAACTCCAGCCTGTGTCAAGTTGGCACACAAAACCAGCCAGTACACTTGGCCTTGTATCTTTCCCACTGTAAACTCAGTCAACCGCTTTTCTTCATAAAGTCAGCCTACTTGAGGTATTTTGTTACAGTAACGGAAAAAGGGACTGATGGGGCTCTTAATTCTTTCACAGATTTATTTTTAATTGTGAATTCGTGTCTGCATGTGGGTTTGGGTACATGAGTGCTGGTGGAAGCCACAGGTATCTGATCTCCCCGGAGCTGAAGTTACACAGTTGCGAGCTGCCCAGTGTGGGTACTGAGAACCAAACTCGGGTCCTTTGTAAGAGCAGGGCCTCCTTTAACCGGGGACACATTTCCTCTGGCCCCATTTGTTTAATTCTTTACAAGCCTTGACTTTATCATCTGAAAAAATTGGATGATACAGATTGGTACTCTCTAGGCTAGTCTGAGGGATAACTGAAGTGCTTTGTGAAGAGGCTTGACTCAGTGGCCCCCGGCAGACGTGTTGGGTCCTGGGTTTTTCAGATGGTAGGTGGCATGGCCTAGCTCCCTGGCAGGACAGCATTGGGAACATACATTCAGACTTAGGTGTGGGTACCTCCTTTCTGCTCCCAGTCTCCACTTCCTCAGCTGGGCTTCTCTTGGGCGGGAAAGACTAGGACATCAGTCTCCCTCATCTTCCTTCAGGCCAGGCAGTGGGACAGGAGATGGATGAGGGATGATCTGGGAGATCACAGCCTGTGACAAAGACACCATGACAAGGGGAAAAGAAAGGTCAAGTGCGGGGTGTTGGGTGCTTTTCCTCCTTGGGCCTGTGTGTTTACAATAGGTTGGGCCTGCCTTGCTGAGATCTCTTGAGGAGACCCACGGCAAGCCACACTTCCAGAGCCCTGGCCAGGATGAGTGAGACTGTGAAGGGCCCTGGCTTCTCTACCTGGCCTTTTAAGGTCGTCGTGCGGAATGCCTGGCTCCCGCTCTGGCCTTGTCAGAGATGGAGTAGAAGGCAAAGGCAAGACCAGGGAACAGAAAGTGGGGAGGGGTGCAGGGAAGGGAGAGGGTAAAGTCAGGAGTGGAAGGGACAAGGCTACAGGCTGAGCTCATGGGGTGGCCATTGTGGCTGCTGCCTTGGGTAGCCGGCAGTGGTGCCGAGCCTGCCAGGTTGGTGTCTTAGACCCCTCGCAGTCCTGCCTGTGGTGATTGAGACATCACCAGCTGCCGTGTTCACAGCTCTGCTGCGAATAACAGATGCATCTGGCTGGAATCTGGGTCATTAAAAAAATTACCCTGATATTTCTCTTCCTCCTTCGCCCTCCCCCTTAAGTCCAGACCGTGGCCTGGAGCTGGAGCCCCCAGAAGAGGGAGGTCAGGAGGTGTAGGGAGCCTGGTGGGCCTGTTGGCTGTCAGGGCCATTCAGTTAGCCAGATGGCTATTCTTGCTGGATGTCTGGTCGTTGCTGTGTCTGTGGCGTTGTGCAGTGAAGGCTTTGATGAAGGGAGGTGTGCCAAGGCTCTTCCCTCCTTCCGTGTTGTAGGGAGGCTGGACACTGTGGCATCTGAGACAGCATCCGTGAGGATAGGCAGCTGTGTAGCACATTTGGCTCCTACCACCAATGGTTGTGATAGAGCAGGGGTACAGAGCCTCCTGAGATTCTGTCCCCTCCTGTGAGCAGTGACGATGGTGTGTAGCTTTCCTGTGGGCTGTGAGCGGCCATGCAGGAAATGTTCCAGCCAGGCACTTTACAATGGGTAGCTGTTTCATTTGTCATTGTGATGAGTTTGTCCCTGTTGAATGTACCTTGTAAGGGAGCTGTTTGCAATTGGCCACCGTGCCATCTCCACTCAGCCACCATATTCATTGTATTGCGCTGTGCATGTATGTGTCGGTTGCTTATCTCAGACCAGACCTGTGGACAGAGGATGCTACTTAGGGGAAACTGAATCAAGCTGAGCTGGCAGCTTTCTAATGCTGTGATCCTTTGAAGACTCTAGAGATCTGTTTGTACATTTTTCTCTGGGCCTGGAGGATATGCAGGGAGGAGTAGAAGGACAATGGATGGACTGGTAAAGAAGGGAATGGATAATATGAACACTGAAAGGGACTCAGCAGCCACCACCCAAGAAACTTGTCTGCATGGACCCTTCTCTAAGTGGGTTAGCCATGCTGTCAGCATTCCATATTCCTCACAACCTTATTTCCCATTTCTGCACCAGCCTGAGAACAGATTCATCTATTCATCTATCACTCACCCACTTATACCCCTACACACTGGTCCATCCATGTATTTATCCATCTACCCATCCATCAATCTACCCATCCATCCATCCAACCACCCACCCATCTACCCATGCATCTGTCCATTCATCCATTTGTTTACCCACCCATCTACGTATCCATCCATTGACCCACCCACTCATCCATCTGCACACCCACTCATCTATCTGCCCATCCACCTATCCCCCTACCTACCCATCCATCCATCCATCCATCCATCCATCCATCCATCCATCCATCCATCCATCTATCCATCCATCCATCCGCCCATTCGTGCATCTATCCATATGCCCACCCACCCATCCAGTCACCCATTTACTTGTTCACTCCAGTCATTCCTTATATGCCTACTCATATTAGAAAAGATAAACCAAGTCTACAGCAGGCCTTAGCCTGTCACGGCTGCTCTGCCTTCATACAGTCAGGATGTTTTGTGTTGAAGGTACTATTACAGATATCTGAACACTAATCAAAGCTTTCCTCTTGACGTCATAAGACTTGCTGTTCAAGGGTAATTGAGCAAAAACACATTGGAAAGGTGGTGATGGCTGCCTGGGGTGCTCTGCTATGGACACAGTGCTCCTGAGCCAGGCAGAATTCTGTGCTGTCTTTTCCTGAAAATTCCCCCAAATAAACATCTGTTGGACTTTAAATGTGTTCAGGGGCAGTGCTGAGCTTAGCCCTGCCAGGACACAGCAGGGAACCGCATAGCACAGCAGCATGGGAGGGATGTGTGAGTCGTAGTCTCCACTTCCTATGCACAGGGCTCTGTCCCAGCTTGGGAAGGCCTGATGGGTCCTGCGGCATGCAGGGTGGATAGGCACAAGTCCTGGATGTCCAGAGTTGGGAGCAGCCATGGGCTGGTTGTCAGGCTGCATCCAGACACTGGCAGAGGACTGTGGGTACTTCCAGGATATTTACCAATACAGACTCAGGCCCTTGGCCTTCTTCCCAATGTCAGGCCAGTTGACCATCCTGGCTCCAGGGGAATATTTCTAGATGAGTGCACAGGGATCCTGGCCCTTAACCTCAGTCTGTTCCTAAAGCGATAGCCTCTCTGGAGCTTATGGCCACTGAGAGATACTGATGGCACTGTGATGGGAAAGCAGTGGCCACCTCCCGCTGTGTCCTGGCTCTTCCCATGAGCGTGCCTGATGCAAGGTCCGTTTCCAGTGGGTCATTAGTAAGTGTGAGCCAGAGTCTGGGGCAGAAGCTGGGGTTCAGCAGACTTGGCCTCCCTAAGTCCTTGTTTTCCTCATGATTTGGCTTTCTCCTTAAATCTTACCTGGTGCAAGGACACTGGACTAGCTGATCTCTCTTCACTGCCTCAATGCAAGATTTATGCTTCAGGGATGCTCAGGGTCTCAGTCACATCTCTGACTATGTAGATGTCCCTGGTACCCAGACAGAGGGGTAGAATGTGAGCAGGTTACAAGCTGCAGGGGCCCGATGCCCTGGATGCCCTCCCTTGTCTATTAACTCTCCATTAACATGCGGCAGTGGCGTTGCTGCTAACAGTTTGATTTATGTCACTGAAGGTTTTGCTTACAAATTAGAAGCTGCTATTGTGCTAAGTCGGCTTTCAAATCGATGCAGAGTAATTGCAGCACATGGGTAGATGGGCGACATCAACATGAGGAGTGCGCTATCATCGTCATCCTTGGGACAAATATGACCAGTTTTAGTGAAACTCCACCCCTGACTAAGCTAATCTGAACAGAGCCCGCCATCCAGGATGCCAGCCTCCGATGGAGATTGTCAGAGATGCTCCTGTGAGGAACGAGGTGGGTTGGGGAGCGGTCATATTGTAGGCAAGTAGAGATGGAGAGCAAGGACCACACCTGCCTTGGGGTCCTGCTCTATCTCTGGCTCCTGAGCTTTGTGTTTTCAAGTAGATAGTTGTATTCAGGCTTTGGCCCCAGATCGACTGCAGGAGCCACCATGTAGTACTGTGGTAGCTAGCCGTACCTATGTGTCTTCTCACCTTCTATGCCTTCCACCCAGGTACAGTACCTATAGCAAGAGGTCCGTTAACACTGGAGGGTTGATCCAGCGGGGCAGTGACAGCAGCAATAGCTTGTTAGAACGAATAGCCTAGGGCCTGACTTCCTGATGACTCTCAGTCCTCTCCACACGTTGGAGTCACTTGGTAGATTTCAGACAAAATGTCGATGCTGGGGCTCAGTCTTTAGATCTTTTGGTTTAATTGGGGCACATGTGAGGTAGCCAGGGAACTTACAAGCTCCCTAGGGACTTGCCTATAGCCAGGTTTTAGCTGCCTGGCCTGTTTGTGTTCAGGTAGACTTGAGCTAATGATCTCAGAAAAAAAAAAAAAATTCTCCCAAATGATAGGCAGAAAGTTCTTCCTTCTGTCTAACTGTAATCTCCAACTTATTTTTACTCTCGTTAGCTGGAAAGTGGGTAGCTGACTGCTGTATCTTTGTGTGTGGGTGTCAAGAAGCAAGGTCCTGGTCAGGATAGCCAGTTTCCCTTAGGACTCAGGGACTCCCATCCGAGGAGGGCCTGTGAGACTTCTGTTGGGCATTGACTGAGTCTCGTGCTCTGGGTGCTATGCTGAGCACCGTTACCAGCTGCTGACAGTAGCCAAGGCTCTTACAACCTGGGGAATGTCTGAGGTGAACACAGCAGGAGCCATGGTGTGTGTCCCTGTATCTTCACATGGGTGGGAGCTTCAGTCCAGAGGTTGAGGGAGACAAGATGGAGAGATTATAGCAGGGATGCTGCAGAGGCAGAGTTAGAACGCAGGCCCATTCCCAAGTCAGAGATGAGCAGGGAAGCTGCGGGCAGATGCCCCTCGAAGCTGCCAGCACGCTCACATGGAGAAGCATCACCACGCTAGGATGACTGTGTGATGGGCTCGGGGAATGACAGCTGTCGGGTCGGGTCTGCTTTGACGTCAGCACCGGCCTCTGACAGACTTCCCAGTTCTGTCGGCTTCGCTTCAGTGGCGTGTTTCCTGCCTGGGGAAGCAGGTCTGCTTTCTACACAGCAGCCCACCCTGGGGGGCAGGGCACTGGAGGAGCAGAGCCACTGCCGAGGTTCCGAGGTACAGATGCTCATCCCTGCTGCCGTCAAAACTTCATTGTTCATTAATTGGCTAATTCACCAGTTCCTTTGCTGCCTTTGTGCCAAGTTCCATGCTGAGTCCAGAAGTACTCAGAGGGTCATTGCCCCTATGCCAGAGAACTTCTGTCATCCTTACATGGTAGGCTAGAACTGTGCTGGAAAGGAGCAGAGGAGGCAGAGGAGCTCTGTGATGCTTTTACCCAACAGAGAATAAGGTAGAGGTGAGGGCTTAAGGCCAGAACTATGTTTTCTCTGCTCCCCTTCAGCATCTTAACATCTTCCAGGCCCACAGGAAGGCTGGCAGCTAAGGGGATGGCAGCCGAGAGGGTGGGAGGATTCCCTGTCATGTGTGTACATAGGAGGATCCTGTTCCAGCAGTACTCTGAACCTTCCTTAGTAATGAGCTTAGAGAGATCAGGGGCCCAGGGAGGCTGCGCATGTGTGTCTGCACACACACACACACACACACACACACACACACACACCACACACACACACACACACACACACACACACACACACGTGTTGGTCTGGCTGGGGGTAGTTTTCAGGTGGCTGCCAAGTGAGGCTAGTCCTGTGGGTTGTTGGCCCATGGCCGCATCCTCAAGGGAAGAGGATGAACACATCCCATGTGTGTGACTGACTCATTCCTGCTTGTTCCGGAGCTCAGAAGAACCGCCAAGCAGGCCCTCACTGCTCTCCTCTCCTGTCCCTCCCCTCCCCTTCTTCTACACCCTGTCCTTGGGAGCCAAGAGCTCAAAGACAGAGACCGGCAGTCGTCCCAAGGCTAAGAGAGGCAGGAGAGATTTTTTTCTTCTTCTCTGTCTAAACGGATAAAACGGTCTGGTAAAAGCCTGTGACCAGGGCCAGTCCTTAGTTCAGGGCTACCAGGCTGAACTCTCAGGATAGGTGCACAGATGCCTGTCAGCTGGAAGCCGGGGCAGAGTTCTCTCCTGGCCCTGCTGCAGGCTATGGTGCGCTGTACTGGGGCCTCTGTACACGGGTAGTAAGTACCACAGTGGGCCAATCTGAGTGATTGTTTAGTACTGAAAAATTAAATGCAGGAGCTGAAGCCAACAGCAGTTTCCACTAACACAGGGAGACTCGGAGCCACAGAACAGCTTTACAAGTCATCTGCCACACACGTGTCCCCGGCTGAATGTGTCCCCCAAGGCAGCGTGCACAGTCTGAACTGAATCATGCTAGAATTGGGGAGCTGCCTGGGCTGCCTGAGGAGGAGGGCTGCCTCTCAGAGCCTGGGATAGCCCATCTGGAGCCTGGACCAGTATGATAGGTGCACTTAGGCTTCAGCGACTCTAAAGTCCAAGTGTGAAGGGACAGAGCTGTGTGAGCAGGAGACTTCCGGATTAGGATGGCATTTGCATAGAGTGCCTGGGGAAAGGGCAGTTTATGTCCTCAGCAGTGCTAGGGACTGCAGGGACCCATGTGCAGAACCAGACTGGTGTTTGTTCGCACTGCAGGTTGGTGTGCGCACACCTTCTTTTGCCTGTCTTCACACCTCCTCGATCTCCCTTACCCCTTGTTGCAACTGGGCCATGGATGACCTGTGTAGGACACGGGACTGGGGTGTTTGCTTGCAGCTGGGGCCAGGCACCCTTGGGAGGTTAGTGAAGAGGGAGGAGGAGTGAAAAGGCTCCCTTTGGAGTCACCGGCACTCGAGGGGTACTTCTGGTTTAGAAAACACTTTTATCTGCATGTCCCATTTGATCCCTTAAGAACATGGCAAAGACAGCTAATATTTATTGAGGAATTACTGTGATCCATCACATAGCCTACCCTAGAGCATATCCTCAAGTGGACACAGGGGTCAGTGAATGATGAGGCTGGGGAATCGCCTTAAACTTCCTGACTGCCTTGGCTCTTGAGCCCGGTCTCTGAACTGCTTCATATGTGGGGCAGCCTTCTCCTGGCCTTGAACTTTGGACCCTGGAGACCAGGGAGAGCACTCATAGGTTCTTCTGCTCATGTTTTGGCTTCACAATCAGCTTTCCCCAGCAATTCTCCTGGATACCCTTTGCTTTCTTTTCCCCTCTGATGGTCAAACTCCTTCCCCTCTCTCTGGCTGCATGATCTGGATTCTCCTGGCTGGTAGCTTTGCCCAGGCCGTGCTTGTACAACACAGGGCCTGGGTCCAGAGGAGCTGGGCTGAGGTGCTTGGTAGAGCTCTCAGAGCTAGAACTCTGAGATATGTTCCTGTCAGGTGATACTGGACTCAGGGCTAGAGGAGGTTAGACAGCAGGCCCGTAGGGGTGCCGCATGCTTATGGGTACAGGTGAAACCTCTGGTGGCCTCAGCTCACCTAGCAGATACCTCTGGACACAGGTGATAGTTACTGCATTCATTGCTATGACAGAGCCATCTCTAGGCCTACCACTGTTAGGCCAGCTCCCCTGAGCTGGTTGAATCTGCCTCTTATGTCTGAGGGACAGCCAGGGCTTGGTCCCCGAGCTGGAGGCAAAGACAGAGCAGTGATCTTCTAATTTCTTGGAACTCCTTACTACCTGTTGCTCCATATGCTTGTTTGGGCATGGCTTGGCTCTACAAGTCATGGGCATCCCAGTTATCTAATATGAGGATGGGTGGCTTTCCCCCGCCCCTAGGGTCAGACTTTGCTAGCAAAAGCAGCTAAAAAACTGTGGATTCCTGAGGCTTGATTCTGATGACCAGCTTTTTCTTGCCCTGTGGTAAATCTCCTTTGTTCTTTTCTAACTAGCTCTTTCTTCCTCCTCTTCCTCCTCCCCCTTTTCTTCCTTCCCCCCTCTTCTTCCTCTCCTCCTCCTTCTCCTCTTCCTCTTCCTCTTCCCCCTCTTCCTCTTCTTCCTCCTCCCCTCCTCTTCCTTCTCCTCTTCTTCCTCCTCCCCTCCTCCTCTTCCTCCCCTCCTCTTCCTTCTCCTCTTCGTCCTTCTCCTTCTCCTCCTCCTCCTCCTCCTCCTCCTCCTCTTCCTTCTTCTCCTCCATTCTCCTCATAGCCAACAGGTCCCATCCCTTCAGGGACTTTCCTCGTATGCTCTGAAACGGATTCCCATGAGAACATGAAGTCATTATCCCTGCAATTGAGGTTGTTCAGTGCCTGCTTCTCAGCCTTTTAGGTCTGTTCTTTTGGCAGGCAGAACAAACTGAGGTTCCTCAGTCTCTAGAGACTCCACTTCCTCCCCTAGGGGCTCCTAGGAGAGAGCGAGGTAATCGCCCTCCCATTCTGTCACACTCACTCTAGAACTCCACTTTGTGATATATTCAGGCCTTGCTCCTGATCTCAGTTTCCTCGGAAGACTCCTGTTTCTTGGAGTGCTCACTTGGTCCTTGGGTACTGTAGCATCTCTTACGGATTCATCAGACTCCCATGTTCCCTTTTCTGGAGCCCCCC
>JADRCC010562108.1:0-13627 GCA_019843855.1 Hylomyscus alleni
TGCACCACCACTGCCCGGCGTTATATGTTGTTTTAAAACATTTGCCAGAAGTTACTTAAGTTTTACATTGATGATTTTTGAATTTTAGTATATGTCAGTATAACCTCAATTCAACAAAAAATTTAAAATATACCAAGAAAGGTTGAGAGTCTGAGTAGTTCTGTTTCTCATTGCTATGAGAGAGTGCCTGACAGAAGCCTCTGAGGGAAGGAAGGCTTAGGTTGGTTGGTTTGAGGGTGCAGATCATGATGATGTAGAAGGGGTGACAGCAGGAGAATGACACGCCTGTCACAGTATGCCAGTAGTCAGGAAGAGGAAAGGAATGTTGGGGTCCAGTTCTCTTTCTCCTCCGTTTTCAGGGTAGGACTCTGACATTGTATTGCTTGCCTTTATAATGCTTTCCCTCTGCTAATTTCCTCTGGAAATACTCTTATGGACATTCTCAGAGGCTTGTTTCATAGGTGACTGCAAATCCTGTCAGGATGATGGTCAGTATTAATCATCTCAAGGTTGATTCCAGCACCATCATGCAAAACTGCATATAAAACAAAAGATATGTTTATGTTTATACATATAGAGAGGAAAAGTAGATAGACCTATTTTATTAAGAGCTTGTTTTTTGTTTTCCCTTTTTAAAATCTCACAAGAAATTAATTTTCAGATACTAGAAATAGAAAGCTCAGTAAATCAACAGAATCAATTAAGATGTTAATTGTATATATTTTCTATAGTACCTGCCATCCTTTAATAATATATTTCATTTGTATGTGTTACTTTTATTGTGTTCCTAGCACTTTATTTGTATATTTATTTATTGTTTTATATGCCACAGTATATTTCCTGATATATTTGTTGAATGAAAATGTACCTATTTCTAAGTGAGTTGTATAGAGTTGTATAGTTGTATAGTTGTATAGAGTTGTATTAGTGTGTTCTTCTAATATTTTATAGTAATTGATTGGTAGATATATGGTGAATGAACAACATTCTTGTCTTTATTATTTTAATGTAGGTAGCCTTAAACTTAAAATTCCATGGAAAAACCTTTATACTCAACCAGTTGAAGCTGTTTTGGAAGAAATTTTTTTACTCATAGTGCCTTCTTCTAGTAAGTCATTTAAAATTTAAAATTTAAATTATTCTTATTTTTTAGAAGGAAAAATCATTATATTTTAAATTTTTGTTCTAAGAACTCTTGGTGAAGATATTTAACATTTCAATTTAGGATTTGTTTCTTCAGATTGAGTTGCTTTTTTCGTTTGTTTTAATTCTCAGTAGATTTTGTTCACATTTTCAATGCTGTTTTGGAATTGAGTATATTTAAATTTCAAGTAATTGAATATTTTATATGATTTTTGTAGGAATAGAGTATGATCCTATCAAAGAAGAAAAGCAACTCATGGAAACAAAACAACAGGAACTGAAAAGAATTGAAGAAGCAAAGCAGAAAGTAGTTGATCAAGGTGAAATGTCAATGAACTGTTGGAGAGGATGTAACTATTCATTATATTAGCATGTTGGTTTTGGCTAGATGTACTGAGTTTATGTTACAAGCAGCAAACCATCTTATTACCTGGAAAGTTACATGGTTTGTGTGTTCTGTTACATATGCAGAAATTTTACCTTACAAAAATTTAAGGAAAATAATTGTTGTGAAAATAGTTAGTTTTTAATATTAGCAAGTTTACCAGGTACATCTTATTACCTTTCTAGCCTTTGTCCTTATATCCCTCTTATATTGATTATTTACTCTTGAATATACTTAGTCCTTTAATATGTTTATGTTTGCCTTAATCTATTCCCCCAATCCCTGCCTCAGTTCATTGTAGGTCACATGACTCATTACAATCCATTGATCATTAATGGAAGGGGAGTCCCATAGAAACCTGATTTTTTTTTTCAGCTATCTCCTTGTTTCTATCAGTAGGGACTTTCTATATCTTTGTTCTCACATCTTTTCTTTGTAGATGTTTCCTCTTAGCTTGTAAATATACTGTATCCAATTCTTATTTTAAAATCATAAATTTTTTTCCACTCATCTGTTTTCCTTCTACTTTGTTCTTCATTGAATAACTAAAATCGTATAAATGATGACTTAAATATTCCTACAATATACTGATTTATGTTGTTTTTCTGAGGGAAGAAAAGGGTGTTGCTTTTTTTTTTTTAATTATTATTTTTTTTCTTAATGAGCAAAAGGCTTTGCTGTATGGCCTAGCCTGGTCTGGAATCTACCAGGTAGCCCAGGTTTTCCTTGGATTCATGGTGGTCTTGTGTTTGCCTCCTTAGTTGCAGGTGTCTGTCATCGATAGACTATGAGGTTGTTTGTTTGTATGTGTGTTTTGTCCTTAGTGAAAAATAAAATAAACTTCAAATCATATTTTACCTCTTGGCAAACATCAATGTAAACTTAACACAATCTGTGGGAATATCTCATGAATTCTACTTTCTTTGACACATTTCTTTTATATTCTTTGTAGTCATCCCTTTCCCTCCTAATCCTCTTTCCTACATCTGCTAGGCCTTTTCCTTTAAAAATTACTTTGTCAAGATAATACACACAAACACCCCCCCAGATTTAAAAAAAAAATAGTACGGTAAGACTCAATATAAAAAGAAAGTTTCTATTCATCCCTTTAGCCATTCCCTAGAGAAGTACCTTACTGCTTGAATAGGAT
Organism: Hylomyscus alleni; assembly: GCA_019843855.1. NCBI lineage: Eukaryota > Metazoa > Chordata > Mammalia > Rodentia > Muridae > Hylomyscus > Hylomyscus alleni. The sequence continues at coordinate 2,679 of JADRCC010562108.1, forward strand.
GTGCAGCTCACAGTTGCAGTAGGCTGCTTAGCTTATCTTACACGTGCATACTTCCTTTGATGTTGACCATGACAGTTGACCAAGTGATGTAAATGTTTACTATTGAGGCAGATATTCTGCTCTAATAACACATTGTTTGTTTGTGTGATTGATTGATTGTATATTGTGAGGCAGGATTTCACTGCATATGTCTGGCTGGTCTGGAACTCAAAAAGATTTGTCTGCCTCTGCCTCTGCTTCTTGAGTGCTGGGATTAAACGTGTGTCCCACCCTGCCTGGCAAATAAAAATTCAAAAATCATAGCTTTGTTCTTTACTTAGTATTAGTGAGTGAGTGCAGATCTGGTTTCATTACGAGGACTTTTACTTTGTTCTTGTGTAGGCTCCTCCTGTTCCCATGTACTGTCTATCAGATTTTGGAGCCTGTTAGGTCTGTTTTGCCTGTGATGAACGCTTCTGGGTTCCGTATGCTGAACCACACAGGACAGTTTCTTAGCTACTGGGTTGGGCAAAGGGGACTCCAACACATTTGACTGCTTATCATACAGATCTTAAACTAATTCTTTAAAATAATTTTAATTTTATTTTACATGTAGGGTAGTTTTGTCGACAAGTAAGTCTGTACAACATTTGCATGCATAGTGTCTGAGTATGTCAGAATGGGGCATCAGATCCTCTGCAACTGCAGTTACAGACAGTTGTGAGTCACCATGTGGGGCTGGGAATTCAACCTCAAACAGCAGTCAGTGCTCTTAACCAGAGCCATCTCTCTAGCCCCTACACTGAGTTTTGTAGCATCCCTTTCCATTATGGATGCTCCCAGATTGCCGTTTTTGTTTTTGTTTTTGTTTAATGTGATTTAAAGTCCTTGAATCTTTCATAATCCTGGTTTTAAACTCTATCAATGACAGCACCATTCTGGGTTGTTTAGGATTTAAATTTCTTCTTCAGTTTGGCTGAAGCAATCTACTTTTTTGTTGCTTTTCCCCAAGTCTTTTTACCTTCTCCTGGCCTTGTGGATTTACCATTTTTCTGTGTTTTCTTTCCTTTATTTTTTCTTTAATGATACCTTACTGAAAAATGGAAATTCATATAATATAAATAATGTTTAATGAGAATTTATTTGGTCTAAAATACTAATGTTCAGTCCTATTTAAAACACTGATGATGCCTCAATATTAGGATAAAGTGCTTCAGCAAGATGTATTAAAAGCTCACATTGGAGGGGTCTACTTCCCTCTCCTTCATTCCTTGTCTGCATCCAACAGCCTTGTCCCCTGCCAGGCTAACTGCTTGGTAGTTTACTAACTGTCACATTCTCCCCACTTTACAGTTTACCTTTTTAAATTCAGTATTGTTTTGAAAGTTCTCAACATTAGGGTAACAGTTAAATATTTTAGGATGTGAATGATGTTTTCTGCAGCAACAGTATAGACTAAGAAGAGAAATAATTCTAGGATTAAGTTTTAAGGAAACCTGCCACCTAGTGATTGTACAGAGGAAGAAGCACACAAAATCTATTGAAGAATGGCAGAAATAGAAGGAGAATTGAAGTTTATGGTTGCATGGAATGGGGTCATATTAAGAAGCAAATAATATCCCAGATCCTGGTGGGATATCAGCTAATACAAGAATTATCATTTTATTTTTGACATCTGGATCATGTAGTTGGGTTCAGTGATGATGACAGAGGAGTTGTGGATTGCTGTCGATATGCAGGTAGAGCCTGTGTTTGGGCAGTGGAAAAGGAAGGTGAGCTGAGAGTTTTAGAGACAGACAGAGAGGGACAGAGAGACAGAGAAAAGAAAAGGACAGAGAAAGATGAAGAGGACAAACCGGATACACATCCCCTGAAATAGCCACAGGAAGCTATGAATATCATAGAGGAGCAATAGAATAATATAGGGTAATTTGTCCAATCTAAGTGGGCAGCTTGTGTATATATCAGTTGAGTTTTGAGTTCTTTGAGTGGACATTTTGTGAGTTGATAATTTACTGTTATAATTCTAACTGGAGTTTTGATTTGATTGGGTTACCGATTTGTGAATGCTACAGGGGACAGATAACTAGGAATGTGAGTGGGTTCAGCAGCAAGTGAACCATGGGGATTACCGTGGGGGAGGGAGACTGCTGAGGCTGGAGAGATATATAGCATGGATTGATTTTTAATAATTATGCACAACAAAGAGTTATCTTCCTATAGCTTTACTTCCAAATTTGAAGGCAAGGTGTGCCAGAAGTAGAGAGCTATGGGAGTGTTTTTGAGGCTTTGAGAGAATGGATGAGATTATAAATACAGTTCTCATGTATGAAATTCTCAAATAAGTAAGTGTATAAGAAAAAGACTTTTAAAATTTCCACACCTCCTCAGCTCCTCCTATGTCCCTTATCCCTCTCACGTATATGACCACTTCTATAATAATAATAGTAATTAATAATAATTATTAAATTATTAAATATTAAAACTATTTAAAATTAATATATCTATATATCTTATACAATATGAAATATTTATAAATTTAATATATAATACAAATAAAATTTGATAAATTAAATTATCATTAAATACTAATAATAATTCTACATGTGTGCACATGTACAATGTATGTATAAGTGGAACCTACTCAAATCTGTTTAAAGTCACTCTGATGTACATGTGTTGAGGGCTGACGTCTTGGGATTGGATAATCTTTCCTGAGACTTTTCCCAGGAAAAAACTGATTCTCCCTTTCTAAGCAGTCCTTAGTTGTCTGTAGGTCTTGATGTAGGGATGAGGCCTTCTGAGTCTCCCATCCATGCTGGCATTGATGCTGGCATTATGCAGCATTGTGTGTTATTTGTTTAGGCAATCATATTGTTAGGATTTTATGGTTGGGTTTCCTGACATTTGTAGAAGACACTGTGTCATGGCAGATGTCCTTGTCCTCTGGCCCTTTCATTCAGGTTATAAAATTTAATACTAATGAATTTAACAAAACTGGCTGCAGTCTAATGAGACAAGAAACTAGTTTTTAAGCATTTAGTTGCTTTTGAGAGAGTGACCTTTGATATGAAAGATTTTGGAAATCTCAAGTGATCTATATAAAGTGTTTTACATTTTCTTTAACAAGGCAATATGTTACTTTAATATATGGATAATTGTAGGGTTTGTGTTTCATTCAATTTAAAAAAGAATATTTGCAATTTTAGAAAAACCTCAGGAGGAGAAACAGGACACTTTTACAGAAAAGTTAATTACTCAAATCATAAAGAACCTTCAAGTGCAAATTTCCAATATCCATATTCGTTATGAAGATGATGTAAGTATTTTATCCTCATGTATGTATTTGATTGTGTGTGGCCTTTGCTCTGTAATGGGCAGCGTAAATACTGGGAGGTGGAAGGACAGAGAGCTGATGACCATGAGATCTTTTCGTTTTATTACATTTTCAGCGAGTACTTGATTAGACTTTGCTAAGCTGTTTAAACTTTGAGTCATGAAAGCAGTGTCTTGGGAGTTAATGAATTCCACAGATTTTTACCTCCAGCAAAGAGCACTGGCTTAAGAATAAGTAGAACTAACTTAACTTATGCTCTTCGGTAGTTAATTGTTTTAAGTATTTATTTAGTTGTTGTTCTAGTTTTTTTTTTCTATTGCTGTGAAAAAATACCCTGACAAACACATCTTCCCCCCACTTCTTTCTTTCTTTATTGATTGATTTACTTTACATACTGTACTGGCTGGTTTTGTGTGTCAACTTGACACAGGCTGGAGTTATCACAGAGAAGTGAGCTTCAGTTGGGGAAGTGTCTCCATGAGATCTAAATGTGGGGCATTTTCTCAATTAGTGATCAAGGGGGTAGGACCCCCTGTGGGTGGTGCCATCCCTGGGCTGGAAGTCTTGGGTTCTGTAAGAGAGCAAACTGAGCAAGCCAGGAGAAGCAAGCCAGCAAGAAACACCTCTCCATGGCCTCTGCATCAGCTCCTGCTTCCTGACCTGCTCGAATTCCAGTCCTGACTTCCTCTGGTGATCAACAGCCATGTAGAAGTATAAGCTGAATAAACCCTTTCCTCCCCAACTTGCTTCTTGGTCATGATGTTTGTGCAGAAATAAAAACCCTGACTAAGACTCATACCGATTGCAGCCCCCTCCCTCCTCTGCTCCCAGTCCTACCCTTACAAATTCCTTCCCTCACTACCTTCTCCTCTTCTCTGAAGAGAAGGGGAAGTTCGGCCTTGGGTGCCACCCTGCCTTGGGACATCCAGTTGCATCAGGACTAAGAGCATCTTCTCCCACTGAGGTCCAGTCAGGCAGTCCAGCTAGAGGAAGGAGATCCAGTGGCAGACCACAGAGTCAGAGGCATCTTCTGCTTCATAAGGAATCCACATGGAGACCAAGCTGCACATCTGCTACAAATGTGTAGGGGCCTGACAAAAGCATCTTTAAGAGAGAAATGTTTTATTGGCTACAATTTAGGTTATAGTCCATCATTGCAGAAAGTCAGGGCAAGAATGTGAAGCAGAGAGTTATATGCACATTTGTCAAAGTAGAAACAGAGTAAATATGCATGCCTATATTAGTTCCCTTTTGCCACTTTAACATAGCACAGGACCCAAACGCAGGGGGTGATGTCATCCAAAGAGGGCTGCATGCCGGTTAACATCATCAAGACTATCACCCCACCCTACACACTCTTTGTCCTGCTATACCAGCCCACAAAGCAATCTGACCTTGACAGTCCCTCATTGGGGTCCTGCTCTGGTGATTCCAGACTGTGTCAAGGTCACAATTAAAGATAACCATTCTATTTGCATTAAATGTTGCTGTACCATTTTTGACAAGTTTACTAAATCCTGTGTGGTAGAAAAGGCACAACTCCAGTACATGCGACCTAGAGAATTGTCATTGGCCTGGCTTTCTCTTGGTTCTTAGAAGAAACAGTTCTTTTAAAGAGCCTCCTTTGTATTCAAACATTTTATTTTCACAATTAAAACTTAACAAAAAATAGGATTTTTACAATGAAAATATACATAAATCTTTGGATGTACCTTTCTCCTTTCTCCTTTAAAATTAAAGTTATTCGTATAACCCAAGTTTCATAACCTAATACTGTCACACCTATGAGAGGCACTCAACAGCTATGGATGTAAGAGAGCTTCCAGATGCTTGCAGCTTAAAAGATGACAGAAGAGCCTGAGGTTGAAACAAAACAAAACAAAACAAAGCAAAAGTCTAGTGTATACATGGAAAGACCAAGTCTGTTTAAAAATGTTCAAAGTAGTATGTCTTTGAGTCTAAAGTATTTACTATTATTTTACATTCTAAAGTAATTCTAGAGATTGATATTTTTAAACACATTTGTGGAAAATTTATGTGCAAGTAAATTTTTTTTTCTGTCAAAAGTTGGCCTGAAAACAATGGCTGTCTCACTTGTTAAGTTTTGGTCCATCCCAGGAAGCAGCAGAGCTTCTGACCTGTGCCCATGCAGTTGCCAATGGTGATTTCCTACCTCTGTTTGCTTAACTGCAATCTGGTGCTGAGACCAGGGCCTTGCATTCTGCCTGATTGGTTCTTAAGGAGAATAATAGTTATCAAAGAGGAGCCTGGAGTAAAGGACTATCCAGAGGTGCAGGTTCTAAAGCAAACAGCCTCTGCCACCTGACTTTTTCTACCCAGTGGACACACAACTTTGTTTTTAGGAAAAAAAAATAGAGGAGAATTGTCCTGAAAAATAATGTTTTTGAATATTTGAAATAAGATATTTCTTAGATATTTGACTGTTTCTATGAATTGATTTTTGTCCAATTGACAAACTATCTAATTAATTTACTTTTTTTTCCTTCAGATCACAAATCGAGACAAACCACTCTCTTTTGGTATTTCCCTTCAAAATATCAGTCTTCAGGTAATTGATTCAAAAAGAAAATGTAACTTTTAAATTGTGTAGCATAGTTAGATATATGGTTATGTCAGTATCAGAAGTCTGCCAGGTATGTGTTTGGTTGGCTGTGTAGAGCTGGTATAAGACATTAGACTTGATTAGAATTATCGATTTAACTTTTTAAGTTGATAAAGGTATTTTTATGGTTCTTCTCTAAGTTGCCTCTTTTTATTTTACTATGTTTTTCACTTTTTATAGCTACATATAATACAGTTCAAATTTATTCTAGTTCAGTATTGCATTTCCTATTTAGTTTTTTGTATTTTTTTTGTTTGTTTTTTTTTGGTTTTTTAAAAACATGGTTGTGCAGGTAAAAAAGAAATGATCAGGGGTTTAGGGGTAGACCCAGATATTACTAGGTAACAGTGGATGGTATGTACTGTCAGTGCTGCTGACAGATTGAAAAATATAGAGAATTATTAGTTATATTTAGCAATATGAAAATTATTGCTACAGTAACAGCAGTAGTTTTATTTATTGAAAATATTTTATGTGTATTTGTGTGTGCCTGAGTTTATTTATGTGTACCATGTACACATGACAGGAGCCCACAGAAATCATAGAGGGTAGTGTTGGATTGCGTGAACTGGAGGAACAGGTGATTGTGAGTCACAATGTCAGTGCTTGGAACCGAATCCTGGTCCTCTGCAGCAGTTATCCTCACTTTAACCCCTGAATCATCTCTGCAGCTCCACAGACTTTGGAGGTTCCTAGAAACTTGTCTGCCATATGAAACATGTATAGTTACAAACTCTTGGCTTGGCATTCTGATATATGTTTAATTGTATGTTTATTATCACTAGTTGTTTCAGTGAGAGGGCTTGGCATGATAGATAAGCCGTCAATCACCAAGCCATTTCTTTAGTGTGAAATCTATGCTTTAAAAGTCACCCCTGCTGATCGTAATTCATGCTAAAGTTTGGGATCCATTCTTCTAGTCAGTTCTTCACACAGCAGTGAGACCCTCTCTCTAATATCAGTGTTAGCCAACACTCTGGAAGCTGAAGTAGTACCATGAGCTCAAGGCCATCTGGGCACCATAACTCGACCCTGTTTTGAAAGAAAGTAATCATATACAAATAAAGATTTGATTACTGTATTTCCCATTTCTTATTTCTAATAAATTTAATTGTTTTGGTTTGAACCTGGGGCCTTGGGCAGCACTCCTTGACAAGTATTCTTCAGTGTGCGCCTAGTCTTGTCCTCAAGTGACTGCTTATGTTGAGTTTAAAGTCTGGAGTCTTGTCTTTAGTGTATATAAAACCTTTGAAATCAGACCCTAAGTAACACTTGGTTTTTCATTTTTCCTTCCTGTGTTTTATTCTCTGGCCATATCTTGGGCCTCTTTTAAAATATGAACAAAAATAAAAACAAAAACCCAAACAAAACCAATCAATATGAAACAAAGAAACAAAACCAAAACAAACAAGCTAGCAGACCCAATTCTATCATCTTGCCTTACAGTAAGTAGTAGCTATTCCTGGTGTGTGGACTATGGTGATTATCAAGCTTTTGAAAGGAGTTCTTTCAGCAAGTGTTAGGTTAGGCATCATATCTGGTACACATATGAGTTTGAATTTTTTTTTTCTTGCCATGTTTTGTGTGCTGTATGGGCCTCCAGAATTACCTGTTTGAAATTGCTCATTTCTGTTTGTTTTAGACCAGTGAGTTCTTTGAAAGCAAAGGGTTAGTGTTAGTGGTCTGATAATACTATTTTTGACTAAATGATAGGTATGTTTTCAAAGGCATTTTCATGGGAAATTGGTTTTAGGGTATGATAATTATCTGCTTATTATATATAATGTTCTTTTTTCCACTCCCTTCTTCAGACAACTGATCAATACTGGATTCCATGTTTGCATGATGATACTGAAAAACTAGTTCGGAAGGTAAAATAAATCATATCCCATGGACTTGATAAAAGGAAATTTTAGACAAATGATTTGTGTATGTGTGTAAACTTGTGAATTATGCCTATTTGCATTACTTAGAATAAGATTCAATTACTTGAGACTTCTGAGCATAGCAAAAATTAAAAATTCTTTAAAAAAAATAACAGAAATAATAAACTTTTTATTTTCAGCTAATCCGGTTAGATAATCTCTTTGCTTACTGGAATGTGAACTCTCAGATGTTTTATCTGAATGATTATGATGAATCATTGGTAAGTAAGTATTTATGTGCATATTTGTTGTATTATATTTTTGTATAATGTTTAACTCCTACCAATCCTAGATTTAGTATTGCTTCTGAACAAAATCCAGTAGGGGTTTTAGAAACATAATTAACTGGAGCATTGTTTCATAATAGTAATACATTTTGAATGATTTTTCACTACTTTTAAATACTCTTGTAGATAATATAAATTTGTAGGATAAAGATATATTTGCATAAATATAAATAACAACTATTTGCCTTTTAATAGGAAGCCTTGAAAAATGGTATTGTCAATGAAAATATTGTTCCAGAAGGTTATGATTTTGGTAAGTTATTAGATAAAATAAAATAAAAATATAATTAGAAAAATTAGTATAAACTATTATGTTAATATTGCTGATATACTATGTTATTTTATATTAAACTTTCTCCTAGTTTTATTTATATATATTTATATATATATATATATATATAACATATACTTTTCAACTTCTTAAAATCAAAATATCTATTTAACATATTTTATTGTTGGAATTTTTGGTTATATTTCAAAACTAGGAGAAAATATCTAATACAAGAGAATGTTAATGAATTGTGTTAAATCTCAATTACTATTCAATATTGATTATAGTGATATTTATTAAGATATTTCAGAATCATAAGTATAGTTTAATATAGCTAGCTGGTATAGCTGTAGTGGTATTATGATCTTTGTGTAAAAAGTATCCAAATATATACATTTTTTGAGACAAACTCTCATTCAGTAGCCCAGGCCTGCATCCAACTTATGGCAGTCTATTTACCTTACCTAAATGCTGTAATTAAAGATATACTCCATTTAAAAATGTTCTTCTTTTATTGTTATTTTAAGTGAGCATATATAACCCTCTGACCCCACTGTAGAACTGGCCTTCTGGAACTCACTGTATAGTTCAGGATGATAACAAATGCACAGAGAAGATAGATCCTCCTGCCTCAGCCTCCCAAGTGCTTGGATTAAAGACATATGCCTCTGTGTCTAGCCTGTGTATTACTTTTATAATGATAAGATAATTGCTAAAATATAGAGGAAAAAACAATTTAAAAGTATTTTTTAGCTTTGAGGATACTCAATGTCAACTGTTCCTGCTTATCTTAGTTCTTGAATTTAGCTTCCTGACATTATAAGACATAGAAAATCATTCTTCAGAGTTTTTTTGGCATCCATGAAAGTTTCCTTTATGTATTGCTAGTTTTGATAACCTTTTCATAATTTCCTTAACTGGCAGTTCTGCTAACTGTGGCAGGTTTTGTTATTGTTGTCTTTGTTTTTTGTTTTCAGTCCTGGGGATTGTTACTGAGCTACATACCCAGTCCCTTTGACAAAATCTTATTCTCAGTATTTTAGAATTAATTTTGTTCCTATTTCCTTCTCAGAGGAAATAAGAAGTCAGATAACTATTACATGTTTATGATTCTCAGATACATTTAGATTTGACTAATCTCCTGTGGATTAGTCAGAGCAAATTGAAGAAAGAAAATAATAACTGAAAAGAGGATTTGGATAACAGAATCAGATGGTGGAAAGTAGAAAGAATGCTACAGGAATGATGTAGGAATGGCAGATGAAAGGAATGGATGCTATATCTGAAGAATCCTGTATTCTAAAGAATATCCTCTATCCAAGAACATTGTTGAGAGTCAGAATGTTTCTGTACTACTGTGTTAGCAAAACTGTGAAAATTGACCTCTGTAACTAATGAAGACTCTTGGAACTGTATCTCCAGGCTGTGCTCAATGTAGGACTCTCTTAGCAAGGTCCTGGGGGAAGTTACTGGTTCCTGGCTACTGTTAGATGCTATGTAGTACAGATGGCTGATACTGAGCAAGTCCTTTGTGCAGTAGGAACCAGACACTGGAGAAGCCATCTTATATTAGAGATAGGTGTAGTGAACCTTCCTCTGTAGAAGCTGGTTAAATGAACATGCTGGGACCTAACAGTATAACTCATGATGATTCTCTTAACGTAGCTTTATGCTAGCTGGTAAAGGAAAAAAAAAAAATACGAAAATACTAATGGCCTAAAACTATTTTTTCCTTTTTTAAATAAACATTGAAAAGTGAATTTGATGTTCATAAGTTGATAGCTACATACTCATTTCTCCTTGCCTTCTACTTACTCTCCTTTCCTTTTTTTCTAGTTAATGAGATAAATATAGCTTTTTATATATTGAGCTAGGAATGATCCAGTACAACATGAACGTTTTATGATCAAGAGGTTTGGGAGGGTTTCTGGATTGATGTGGGAGAAGGGGATGGCATCTGTTGCATAAATGGGAGTAGAATTTTAGGGACAGGACATAATCAGTTCATCTTGTAAGAGAAGAATCTTGGTATTGACTAAATCAATAGGGATGGAATAGGAATTAATGGAGTTTCTCTTCAGAATATGTATGCATGCATTTTAAAAAACATCTTAGGTAGTACTATGTCCACTTTCCTGAGGAACCACCAAACTGATTTCCAGAGTGGTTGTACCAGCTTGCAGTCCCACCAGCAATGAAGGAGTGTTCCTCTTTCTCCACAACCTCTCCAGCATCTGCTGTCACTTGAGTTTTTTTATCCTAGCCATTCTGACTGATTTGAGGTGGAATCTCAGGGGTGTTTTGATTTGCATTTCCCTGATGACTAAGGATGTTGAACATTTCTTTAGGTGCTTCTCAGCCATTCGGTATTCATCAGTTGAGAATTCTTCGTTAGCTCTGTACCCCATTTTTAATAGGGTTATTTGTTTCTCTGGAGTCTTACTTCTTGAGTTATTTGTATATATTGGATATTAGCCCTCTATCAGATATAGGATTGGTAAAGATCTTTTCCCAATTTGTTGGTTGC
>JADRCC010562113.1:0-10233 GCA_019843855.1 Hylomyscus alleni
CCCAGTGAGGCAGGGTGCCCTTTTCCATGTCTTACTATCCCAGCCAGCCCCAGCACTGTCACACTGGGCTCCTGTAGCCAGTAGTAACAGATAGATCGCAAGGACAAGATATTGCTCAGGCTCCACTGAGAAAAACCAGACAGCAAGAAATATTCACATGAGTAACAAAATAATTAAAGTCAGACTAACGGCCTGGGGAACTTGTCTTAGTTCTCTCTGTCGCTGTGATGAAATACTCTGCCGAAGGCAGCTTAAGGCTGAAAGGGCTTGTCTTGGCTTACAGTTCAAGGTTACAGTTCTTCAGGGTGGGGAAGCCACAGTGGCAGGAGCTTGTGTTAACTGGCTGCATTACATCCATGGCATAGAAGCAGAGAGAGAAAGGTGGACGCCCGAGCCCACCTTGCTTTCTCCTCTTTGTACAGCCCAGGGAATGGCACCACTCACCTAAGTTAACTGATTCAATACAATCCCCACGAGCAAACCCCTCCCAGGTGCACCAAGACACCTCTCTTCTAGGCTATTCTAGATCTTGTCAAGCTGACAAAGACAGTAACCATCAGAGAATGTGTAATGGGTAAGTCCAGCACGCCACTGCTCAGTTCATCAGTAGCTGTGGGTAGGATCCATGAAACCTCATTAAGCAAAGCTCTCTTTTGAGCCCTGGGCTTTGAAGAATGCCGCAGCCTTCCACTGAGACACGTCCAGTGAGTGCACTGCCCAGGCCTCCAGCAGCAGCCTATCTGTTGCTAGGAGACAAGCTGTGACGAGGGGGTGGGCTGCTCACACGCTTCTTCAGAAACTGGCCAAACGTGTGCAGCTCTGCTACTCGGCTCTCCTGCTGGTATTATGCTTAGTGTCTGAAAAGATGGCCTTGGGAAAAGGACACACTCAGCTTTGAAATCAAAGATAGCCTCCAGTTGCAGAGTTATCAGGAAAGCATTCCCTCTAATGAGCTAAATGGACTCCGGTCCTAGTTTGCTTCCTCTTGCTGGAATAAACAGGATAACCCAAAACAGCTTGGGGAAGGAAGTGTTTATTTGGCTTATACTTCCAGCTCAGAGTCCATCATATAGGGAAGACTGGGCAGAAACTCAAGCAGGGGAGGAGTGAATTGAAGTTAAAGCCATAGAGGAATGCTGCTTGCTGGCTTGCTCCCCATGGCTTGCTCAGCCGGTGGCTTTCTTGTAACAACCTAGGACCACCTGGTGGCACCACACACAGTGGGCTGGACTTTCCCACATCAATCGTTAATCAGGAAGATGCTCCATAAATATGCCTGCGAGCCAGTCCGATGGAGGCGTTTTCTCAACTTTGGGATCCTTTTTCCCAGATGATCCTAGCTTGTGTCAAGTCGACAGAATCTAAGCAGCACAGCCTCTTTGTGCCACAGTCTTCTAACTTGTTCTCTGCTGCTCTGATAAACTCTACAGCCAAAAGCAACTTGGGTAGGGAAGGACTTCATTAGATCTCATGCCTTCAGGGCCATCTCCAAGGAAGCCAAAGCAAGAACTCAAGGCAGGACCCTAAGACAGAAACTAGGAAGGAAAGCTTACTAGTTTGTTTTGCTTGCTTTTTATACAGCCTAAGCCCATCTATCTGGGGATGGCTCTACCCATAGTGGGCTGAGCCCCTTTTTTACCAATTAGCAATTAAGAAAATGTCTTACAGAGAGATCTAGCCACAGGCCAGTCTGCTGGAGGAAGTTCTTCAGTTGAGGCTTTCTCCTCAGTAGGTTTGTACTGAGAGCTGGAGGTAACTATGGCGCACAGCACAGCTTTCCTGTAACACTCCCTGGGGAGACGTGAATAAATTTCTATGCACGCCACACAGGGCAATGGTGGCAGACCGAAGTTGTGGGTTTATTGGACTGACTTACACAGTGCGAATGAGGAGGTTATAGGAGCATAAGTGACCCCAAAATGCCCCATTGTGGATGGCAATCTCATGGAAGCTGCATTGTAGAACCTCCCTCTTAATCTTCCACTTCCTGGTGTCTCCCAGGGGCTTTTGCGGTTGGAAGGGGGCAAGGGTAACTAGTCTGTTACCATTACTACAACCAGGCTAATATGACTTCTACTCTGAACTCAGGGTAAAGTAAACATTTAATACACAATGGAGAAGATGCCATTTGAACTACAGCAAAAACTATAAACAACCGCCTGGCGATGAACACAGGGGCCAACCAAGCAGGAGTATGCAAATCCTGCACACCACAGTAGATCTTGGCTCACCTGCTATCCAAGTCGTGTCTGGCCACCCATCCTCAATGAGCCAGTAAGAATGAGCCAAATTGATAATGGAAAGCAGAAAAAGGTTGATTCAATGTGGCCACATTGAAAAGACGACAGAGATTCAGCAGACCCAAGTATGTCTTTGGGGTACTGAAGTGAGATCAAGGTTTAAATAGAGGGCCAATGATATGCACACTGAAGCAGTATCAGCCAAGGATGGCCCTGCCCACCACTGACCTACTGTGTAGGCTTCAATCTCATTTTGTGAGGTGGTCTGACAAGTTGCTAGACCTGTGTGAAATGTATTTCTGAGAGACAAGCTCCCTTCTGGCTGGCACCTTTTCCTTCTTCAGGATGATATTCCTAGGGAAAGTCTCATGTCTGTGGGTCCATCGTTTCAAGAGTCTCTTCAGAATATCTTCATTTCTGCCAGTCTAGTTACAAACCCCCCCCCATTCCTATGAAGTCCAAGCTCCAACATCTTCCAGAGGAGCTGAGTCTGGAATAAAGATGCTGTGGCTGGTGTGTTATGAGATTGCATCCCAATCAGCCCTTGCCAGCTCAGGAGACTACAGTGAATTCGCTGAGGTGGAAGTAACTAAAAAGGCAGCAAAATACAGTGAAACCTCAGCGGCTCCCTTCACGTGGGATCCGCCGAGCGGGAGTGGGGTGAGTGTCCCTCTGTGTGGCAGAGATGGGCTTTGCAAAAGCAGATGGGGACGCTCTCCCAAGCCACCTGTTTCATATCAGAACTAACAGCTGTCACTTATGGCTCATCGCCAGCCTCCACAGGAGAGAAAACTCGTCTTGCAGGAGAGGCTCTGATGGTCTTTCTGCTTTATAAGAGCCCCTATGCCTGATATCACTGGATCAGAAGGGCAATCACAGGCAAGGCTCCTTGGAAGGGGTCTATCCCAGATGTTGGCACTGGTTCCCAGAATGAGCAAAGTGACACCAGGCATGGAGAGGCTGGTTCTATACTGCAGCGCAGCTCTTCCTGGTCAGGCTCTGAAGGTCTGCCTGCCAGAAATCATGTGCAGGTTCAATTAGTTCATGGGCAAGGAAGCCAAGAGCAATCGCCCTTCAGAAACGAGCTTTATTGGAAGCTAGCTAGCTACTGCCTTGCAACTGTGGGAATCTATGACTTGGCCTTGTCATTGCAGAGTGCTGTGGGGGGTGGAATGTCATGTCAGAGACATGGTGGCGTGTGAAATGATTCCTGTTAAAATCTGAAGGGGTAATTCAAATGAAATAATAAGGGAGATCAACTCCAGATGCAGTATGATGGGCAGTCTGAAGGGAGAAGGAGGACAAGCATATATGCCAGCTAGAGGGTCTGTGGTCTAACACTGCAGATGGACCCCTTCAGACACCACACTAGTGACCATGTTTACACAAATGGAAGTGGTAGGCAGCTTTTGTACTTGATGCGTTAAGTCTTCTCTTCTGGTGTGGAATGTCATTCCACCTAGACTTACAAAGATGACCTGAAGCCTATGCCAACGATGCTCAAGAGCAGGGCATCCTCCTGATCCCCCCAGACTCTCTTGCTGCCTGGTTGAGTCTCTCACCGTTCATCACAACAGCCTTAGAACTCAGGCTAGAACAATCTTGGTTTTGCTAGAATGGACCCCTGTGGGCTGCAAATGTCCTGAGCTGGCTTTATTTGTTGGAGTGTTTGCTTGCTCACATTTCGGTGGACTAACAGACTATGCACAAACTGTATTGGGAAGGAACTTGAACAGACCTTCTTTAAAGAAATCACACAGAAAATCAGGAGGTCCATGAAAGGGTTCCATTTGTGAGAGCTTCTCTCCTCCACCTTTTTTTCCATGTTTGTATGTTTGTGTGTTTGTGTGTGTGTATTGTGTGTGTGTTCACGTGTATGTGGACACACCAGTATGTTCACGCACGTGGAGGCCTTGGGATGATGTCAGTAATAGGCACAGATGGCTCTTCCACCTTGTTCACTTAGGCAGGGCCTTTCAACCAAGTCCAGGGCTCGCCCACAAGGCTAGTCTTACTAGCCAGCTCTCTCTCTCTCTCTCTCTCTGGGGACCCCCTGTCCCCACAGGTGGGCAACCATGTACACCTGACATTTAACATGGGCACTGGGGATTCGAATATGGACTTTAACCACTGAGATACCTCCCCAGCTACAGTTGTTCTTGACTGACAACTTGCTAGGATCTGGGATCAACTAAGAGAAATGCCTTTGGACTAGACTGCAGGGTCCTAGAAGGATTAACTGAAGAGAGGCCCCCTGCAGTGAGTGGCACCTGCAGCTGTGTGAGGTGAAAAGCAGGGTGGCTCTTGCCTGTCAGCATTTGCCCTTGTCAGAGCATCTGCCCAGTTGCTGCAGCCGGCTCTGTCCTCCTTTGCTGCCTTGGGAACCCAGTTCTCCCACCTTCCAGCATGGACTGAAGAACTGTGGCTCTCTGGGAACCTACTGGGTCTCCAGATCGAAGTTTTGAGGCATCTAGCCTTGTGTTGAGTGATACCAGTTTCTTAGCCTTCAGTGTGAGACAGTAGTTGAACTCCTAGCCTATATCATGTAAGCCAGTCTATTAAATCACTTTGTAATATATCCTCATCCTATTTATCAGTTCTGCTCCGCTAGAGAACCTTAACCAGGGAAAGACATGACTAATCATCGCAGAGTTACAAACTAAAACCACCAAAAGGAGATTGGCAAGATGGCTCAGAAGTTAAGAGCACTCGTTACTCTTGCAGAGACCCTGGGATCAGTTCGGAGTCCTTGGCAGCTCACAACTACCTGTAACTCCCATGACAGATCCAATGCCACCTTCTGACCTCCAAGGGTACTGTGAGCACATGGTGCACAGACATACAGGCATACGACATACAGACATACACTCACACACATAAAATAAAATGATAAGTATCGTCTGCTAGGGGTAGTGTTGCACACTTTAATCCCAGGGAATCTTTGTGAATTTGGGGTCAGCTTCGTCTACATAGTGAGTTCCAGGCCTGCCAGGGCCACACAGGGAGAGCTTATAAAGAAATAAACAAACCAAAAATCCAAAAACAAAACAAAACAAAACAAAAACAAGGGTCTACAATCTTATATCCATCAGAATAGCTATTGAAAGAAAGCACAAGACAGTAAATGTTGGTGTTATTTCACACTGTTAGTGGGAATACAAATTAATACAGCCACTATAGAAAACAGTAAGGAAGTTTCTCAAAAACATAAAAATTGAAACCACTCTATGGTCCAGCAACCTCAGTCCTGGGGGTAGGTATTGAGTTGAAATCCATATGTTGAAGATGCAGCTGCATTCCTGTGTTCCTGCAATGCTTTTCTCGACGGGTCAGAAACAAGCATCTCCTATCCTTGAAAGGCATTGTGTTCAGTGAAATAAGGTAACCCCAGAAGGACACATATTACATGGTCCTAGTTATATAGAGAAACTAAAATGGACAAATACACACAAACTATAGGATGGTGGTTTGTGGGAGCTGGCAGTTGTAGGAGGAGCTAAGGACAGAAGGAGAAAAGTTAGCCAAAAGGTAAAAGGCCTCGAGTTCACCCAATGCACAATACAGTATAGTCAGCAGTACGGTTTTGTTAAGAAGTTACATCCTCTTATGTTGTGTGTGAACTAGATATCTACATGGAAATTTGTCTATCTACATGCGTATCTATAGGAGAGTGTATATGTATGTATGTATATATATGTATGTATGTATTATTATATATAGGTAGGATCCCACACTCTTCCTGCTATTCCAACCTCTACGTTTTCCCCTACCCAGACCATGCCACTACCTCCTCAGAGCCCCAAAATGTTAGCTGCTTAAACAGAGGGGACAGGTCTGTGGCAGTCAAATGAACACCCCTCTGAGAAGAATTTCATACATTGGAAAGCAAATGTTTTCACGAAAGTTATTTGAGGGCACCAGAGAAAAAGTCCAGCAGGGACTTGAACACCAAGACCCCGGAGTGGAGGGAAGCACGGAGCGGGTCTCACATCTGCCGCTGCTCTTTCCTCTTGCAGACTTTCCCTGTTCACAGAGTGGATCTGCTGAGCCAAACAGAACGCATTAGCCAAGACCATGTGACACACACTGAGACCAGAAGACAAATCCAGAAACTTATTGATGTCCGCATGGCCGTGGGTCAAGACCCATTAAAGATCCCAGCAGGAAAGAGCCCACCTGAACCCAGCTTCTTCTTGAAGTTACCCCACAGGCAGGCACTGCCTGATGCCCGAATCACAGAGAGCTGGGGTCAGACCAAGCAGAAAGGCTCCACCAAGTCTTTACTTTGGTAGTTTCATGCTCCTGGGGAAAAAAACTGGACTTCAGACCCATCCAGCAGGAGAGATATTGGTAAGAAACCGTTGCTTTCAGTAGCAACTGTTCACTGATAGAGCTGTGAGCTAAGAGTAGAAGATACCAGAAAGGAAGAGATATGCACAAGGTAGTTGAAGTGGCACCTTCATGCCCAAATAATAAACAAATAAATGAATCAATCAATCTCAAATCTAAAATAGTAGCATCAGCTACATACAGCTGTATGATTTTCATAATTAGCTTTCATCAGTTTTTTTAAAGCATAAATCTTGAAAGAAACACTGGACCTGATGATTAAATAATAAGCCAAGATAAAATAGGACTTAGAAGCAAAGCCAGAGATGCCTTCAATTTTGGAGCTGTTACGTGAAGACTGCGGGGTGACTTTAACTAATTTACTCACGTGAACACACACAAACATGAAGACTTTCACCAGAAAACCTGACACCTTTGGAAAGTGATAAATGCTAGAAATGAAAAAGCACAATGACACAGATTTAAAGTCTGTAGGTGGGCTTAACAGCAGGTTAGACACAGCAAAAAATGAGGATCCATAAGCTGGAAAGTCACTGGAAGTATTCAGGGTGAGCCATAGATGAGGGTGGAAATGCTAAAGAGAAGCAGACATACACAAAGGGAACTCATGTATCACCAGAATCTCAGGAGAAACAAAGAGAGAGAATACGCTGGCCAAGAAGTGCCCAAAGCTGATGGAAGACATCAGACCATGGATTCATAGATTCCCACTGTGCGAGTAAAGAGCACATTGTAACAATATATCAAAGCAAAGAACATACAAAATGCTAAAGATAAGCCAATGAAAACACTACATAGTCATCAAAAAGGGCAAAAACGAGAATTTGTAATAGACCTTTCAACAGAGAGACTGGAAACTAGAAGAAGATACAATGTTACATTTGAAGGGCAGAAAGCTTATGTAAGCCTAGAATTCTACCTGAATTCCCAGTGGAGTTGGCCTTTAAGAAAAGAAGATAGGATGGAGAGATGGCACTTGCTGCTCTTCCAAGGCCAGAGTTGAGTTCCCAGCACCCATGTCTGGAGGCTCTAGCTCCAGAGGATCCAACACCCTCTTTTGGCTTCCACAGGCATCTGTATTTACATGCACACACAAACACATGTGTACAAATAATAAATAAATAAGTTCAAATAAAGAGAAAACAAAACAATGATGCTTTCAGGAAGATTGGTCCACACTAGGACTGTCTTAGGGTTTTACTGCTGTGAACAGACACCATAACCAAGGCATCTCTTATAAGGACAACGTTTAATTGGGGTTGGCTTACAGATTCAGAAGTTCAGTTCACTATTACGAAAGTGGGAACAGGGCAGCATTCAGGCAGGCATGGTGCAGGTGGAGTTGAGAATTCTACATCTTCATCTGAAGGCTGCTAGTGGAAGACTGACTTCCAGGCAGCTAAGATGAGGCTCTTGAAGCCCACACCCACAGTAACACACCCACTCCAACAGAACCACACCTTCTAATAGTGCCACTCCCTGGGCTGAGCATATACAAACCATAACAAGGAGGGATGATTAAAGATACTCCTGGAAGAAAGAATGGCCCCAGATGGAGGGTCAGTATCTCAAGAACATATGGCTAGATGTAGATGTAGGTACTGGTATCTTAAACAGCAATGATGACTCCTCAAGTTTAAGACTGTGTAGAACAAAAATCCATACCGTGAATGGACCAAAATTTAACAAGGAAGCAGGAGTAGGAGTGCTGTGAAGTGCTTTAGTTGCCCAAGAATCATAGAAGCTATGCTACAGCCATACAGCAGACTACAGCTCAACTTTAAAAAGGAAGGACATTCCAGCACTGTCTGCTGCCTGGCTGAACCTTGAAGATATATGTGACAAACACATTCCATCTCTATAAGGTCCGAAGGTCACTGAATTCAGAAGCAGGTGTAGCACAGCAGCCTCTTGGCAAGGAGAGAGAGCAAGAACATTCTTGCTTCGTGGGTTCAGAGTTCAGGGCAACAAGTGAAAAAGTTCTCCAATTTAGCCACATGATGATATGAACACACTTGACACTACTAAGCTATATCATGCAGAAATGAGTCAGAGGGTAAAATTCACATTGTATTTTACCAAAATTAAAAATTTTTAAGAAAGAAGGGGAGAGAGGTGGAGAGCCCATCTGGATACAAACTTGACTACATATGAGAACTGCATAGAAAAATTAAGTATTCTACAGTTATATACACATTTAGTAAATTAAATATCCTACAGTTGTATACACATTTAGTAAATTAAATATCCTATAGTTGTATACACATTTAGTAACTGTGACTCATATTTCATTTTTTTTTTTTTTTGGATAAAATTTCCAATGATCTTACTCTTCAGGATCTCAAAAGTTAGGCAGGATCATTTTATAAGTCCCGGGACTGATGAGTGCCAGGTGGTGCCTGATAGGTTATTTCTCTGCCAGTGAAATGAGCCAATTCAAGACAGATTAGATTATATTAAAGGCAAGTTCATTGGGAAGCTGTTTGCTAGCCCAAAGGATGAGGCCAGGAGAGTTACTATGGAGGAGAGGGGGCAGGGGGAAGAGAAGGAGAAAAAGGGCTCAGAGAGAGGAGGTAGAGGAAGAGAAAGAGGAGGAGGAGGAAGAGGAGAAAGAGAAGGAAGAAAAGGAGGAGGAAAAGGAGAAAGAGAGCATGAAATGTCTGGATTATATAGACAGGGACCTCTAGGGGAATGGCAGCAGCCCCTAGACTGGGAAGTTCAAGGATTGGAATAGAATATGCTAGGTAGGGGACTAAGGGATCCTGGGAGGACCTGGAGGCCAGGTCTACTTTGATAGGTAAAATATGTACCTCAGTCCCTTGGCCCAGGTCTGAAACCAAACAGTGCCATTCACTTGTGGTGGTAACAAAGATGCAGCGCTGCTGTTAGAAACCACTCATGTTCCCTTGTAAATCACATTGTGGGAATCATGTCCCTCTCAGGCCTGGTGAGGTACCTGGAATTTTTGTAGAAGGTGATGGAACCCTCAATCTGTTTGTTTTAAAGTCCTTTAGTCTTTCTGGACTGCGGCATGCTTGGTTGCAGATGGTTGCCTTGGTTAGGGTCCAGTGGTAGCCCAAGCGAGGAGGACAGTGGTGTGGACCCAGACCGTGGGTCTATAAGAACAATGATCGTCAGGACTTGGTGATAACTTCGATGTGAGGAAAGAAAAGGAGAAGCTAAGAGTGAATCCAAAGTGGCTGATCTGGGTCAAAACATGATCCATGTTACTACCATCTAAGTGAGGCTTGCAAGAGGGAAAAAGCTGGATTTAACGTGTTGGGGTGTCCAAACACAGCAAACTGGCTAAAGAAACCAGATGGACTTTGGCCCCTACAGAATAGGTAAAACTGTCCTCTGTTTATTCAGAGAGTAAGCTGAGGCTGTGAAGAGAAGCCTGGAGAAATACCTCCAGGTGGAGGGACATAGGATCACTACCTCCAAAGGGCAGAAGGTTTAGATGAAGCTGGAACTGGAAATGTAGGGGGGAATCTTGGGGAGTGAGCTGAGATGGAAGCCAGGAGGGCACCCTGGGAAGAACAGACCATGATATCAGAGGCTTCCAAGCACCCCCTTGGAATCAGCGATGTGGAGGTTAGGAGTGGATGCTCTCAGGGTCTGGTGAGCTGAGGGGCATGTGCTG
>JADRCC010562115.1:432-22595 GCA_019843855.1 Hylomyscus alleni
GAGAGAGAGAGAGAGAGAGAGAGAGAGAGAGAGAGAGAGAGAGAGAGGAGAAATCTAGAGAAAGTGGGAAACGAATTTTGTTACATCTATCTGCAATCATTGTGTATCAACTTTTTAAATTAATGAATTAATTAATCCAGAAGAGGGCCTCTCAGAGGAGCTGTGAAAAAGTCTGTTTTACAAAAGGGGTGGGTAAAGGGTGGAAGCTGAGGAATTCCTTCACCACCAGGATAACCAGTTTAGAATGGTTTCCAGCACAATTGCCTGAGGGATCTGGTCTGACCTGCCAAGGACTTCAAAGCACATCAGATATTAGCAGCCTGACCCCACACCATTCCTACCCACCACCATGAGGCTAAAGCTTAAGATATCAGCCTCCAGAGAGGAAACTGAGGAATAAAAAGAGGATTTGGAGAAAAACCAGGGAAGAGAACAGGAATGATCCCAAGACTCCATTGTTAACATTACCCACTAAAAATATGCCACTTGCTAACTGACTTGCATGCTGCACTGCAGTATTACAGAATTCTCTTTGGGGTCAGAGATGCACAGAGTGCCCAGTGACAAATCAAACGCAGTTTTCACTCCCTTCTACAGTTGGTGTGCAGTCTGGGAACCCCCTTTACCACTGACCTTTACTAAATTTCTTTGGACAGGCCTTGTGCTGGCCTGCTGGCCACATCCTCCCCAACAGCCCCCAGAATCCACATGCATTCATCGGATGCTAGATGCTCCTCCCTTAGGAGAAAGAGACTGCTGGAAACCCAGACACCCTACAGAGGGGAGGGGACTGGTGCCAAGACGTCTGGGGCCCCTCCTCCCCCACCACACACACCCTACCCCGGGAAACAGGAAGCGCAGCCAGACTTGTCACCGGGGCCTGAAGTAGGATGGATGGTCCCGGTAAACCGATCCTGCTAATGTAACCATAGGTGCTATTTTGTATAAATACATCCACCCAGACGTTCCCCATCAACACAGCTTCTCTCCCCTGAGCTCTGGCTTCCAAAGAGGCAGCCTCAAACCTCTGAGTTAGTCAACAGCCTCAGTGGATGGCGACTAGAGTTTGCGGAGTGTCTTTGTCACAGTACATACAGGGCCCCCCAGCCTGCCTTTTCTTCATTTATCATTTTCTATAATGTACCTATCACATCCTCCGTTCTCTCTGGTCTTTGCCAAACTAAACAGTCTTGGTCTTAATAATCTCCCCTAGCATGAAGGCAAAGGCCATAAATCTAATCGCCATTAGAAAGACGTCTTCCCAAGCATGCCTTGGGCGCTCAGTATTGCACAGACTGGAAAGGACAAGCAAACTGTAGAAGGAGTGCTGTCACAGGGTGCATCTTAAAACACAGATGTTGCTACAAAGTGTCCACTGAAGAGTTTGGCTTGTAAATTTGCCTGCCTGCTAAAGAAATAAAGGCCATTGAATTTTCTGCTGTTCACACCCTCTCTAACGCCTTTATCCTTTGTGTCAAAGGTACATTAAGTTTAAATGAAATACGGGGAAGGAATTAGATATGGAGACACACACTTCCTTTGCCAGGATAATATAAAATTAAATCTCATTAACTTCCTAAACTAATATGAAGGCTTCATGACTTCAGTTAAACATATTATCTACATAATTTTTGCTTTTGTTTTGTTTGAGACCAGGTCTCACATATCCCAGGCTGGCCTGGAACCGTCTAGATAACCAAGAATGACTGAACTTCTGATCCTGCCATCAGGCTCAGTTCACATGGTGCTGGGGACGGAATCCAGGGCTTCTTGCACCTGGCCAACCATTAGTAGAACTGTAACCCTAGCCCCTTAATGCATTTGTTTTAAAGTAACATGTACCAGAGTGCCGGTTTAATACCTGACCCCTCCACAGCAACTTTCCATCATCTCCCAAACATGGATTCCTGAATTCCATTTCCAGCACACACTTAACATCCTAGGTGCTCTGCTTTCAGTGTGAGCGCAGGGGTCTTTGACACTTCTCTAAAGGGATAGCATCAAATGGGCTAACTCTCCCTGTCTGAGGGATGGGAATACAGTCCTCCAGGAAGGCTGATGTGTGGAGTGTATCCCTGGGTCACTAAGGAAACTAAATTCTTTTCTTTTTATCTCTCTCTTCTCCCAAATGTCTTCCAAAGAGGACAGAAAAAAAAAAACAGAATATGAAAACTCATCACTTCTTATATGTCAAACATGTGTGCAGGATAATGAGCTGAAGTTGAGCTCTGAAAAGTAATGCCAGCAACAAAGATCCAAATGCCCTGGTGCTGCTACTCTTCAGAGCCAGGGTCCAGTTGCGACACTTAGCTTCTGGAACTTGAGAAATCCTGACTAGCATCACCTTGAGCAGTAAGTAGCCTGGGAAAGACCAAGATTCCAAGTTACCTGGTGTCTTAGTGAGGGTTGTCCAGAGCAGCAGAGCCAGCAGGGTATTAACAAAGACAGGTTTATAAGGGAAATGTTTTGTAGAAACTGACTCACTCATTTATGGTCATGAAGTTCCACCATGCGCTGTTTGCAAGCTGGAGACTCATGAAAGCCAATGGTGTGTAATTCAGTCTATGCCCAAAGCGAGAGAGAAGCAGGGGCTACTGGCGTAAGCCCAGGAGTTTCAAGGCCCCAAAGCAGGAGCTCTACTGCTCCTGCTTGGAAGGCAGAAGACAGATGTCTTATAAAAACAGAAAATATGAGCTTCCCCTATCTTCTATATGTGTATGTACGTGTAAGTGTTCATGTATGTGCACAAGTACATGTGGGTACACATGAGTACATGTATATGGAGCCAGAGATTGACACTGGGTGTCTTCCTGAGTCGCTTCACCACTTACTTCTACTGAACCTGGCACACACCAATTTGGGTAGATTGGCTAGACAGATGGCTCAAGGGATCTACCTGTCTCTACATTCCCCCTACATACTCTCCCTAGCTTCAGGTGTCCAATGCTCTCAGCCATAACCAGCTTTTATATAAATGCTGGGAGCCAGGCAGTGGTGGCACACACCTTTAATCCCAGCACTTGGGAGGCAGAGGCAGGCAGATTTCTGAGTTCGAGGCCAGCCTGGTCTACAGAGTGAGTTCCAGGACAGCCAAGGCTACACAGAGAAATCCTGTCTCGAAAAATAAAAAAATAAAATAAATAAAAATAAAATAAAAGAATGCTGGGAAACTGAACCTCAGGTCCTCATACTTGTTTGGCAAGCACTTTAACAACTGAGTTGTCTCCCCATTCCTCCCTCATCATTTTGTTCTAACCAGGGCTTCTTTGAATTGGATGCTATGTGCCCACAATAATGAGCACAGATTTTCTATATCCATTCTACTAATTTGACTCTCTTCCCCAAACACCCTCCCAGAAATGTCTTATCACGTATCTAAGTGTCCTTAGCCCAGCCAAACTGACATATGAAATACTCGGTGATTTTTTAAAATTGCCTGTCTGTCTGTGTGTGTGTGTGTGTGTGTGTGTGTGTGTGTGTACAAGCACTCACATGCATATCACAGCACCAATGTGGAAATCAGAGGACATATTACACAAGTCCCTTCTCTTCCTCCACCATGGAGGGTCTAAAAATGTAACTCTGCTTCAAACATGGTAGCAGGCCCCTTTATCAACTAAACCATCTCATATGCCCCATATGTGGTAATCTTACTTCTCCTTACAGGCCAAGGTAAGATGTCTGGGGAACTACTAGGAAATCCTTCCAAGAACAAACATAGATTAGCCTTTCTTTTCTTAAAAAGAACCTTTCTTTTGTATTACATGCAAAAATCACATGAAATTTCAGGCAAGGGAACCATGACAAGGCATCTCACTGGTGTCATTCCTTTTTCAAGTCAAGGTGGAAAAGCTATAGTCAAACTCTTTTGACCAGAAAGCCGGGATAATGATCAGCTGCAGAGAGATCTACTTGGGAAGAGCTGTCCTGAGGGTTACAAGGTTACAGTGCTCTGAGAGTCACAAAGTTACATTGCCCCTAGGGTAACAAAGTTACAGTGCCTGAGGCTTACAAGGTTACAGCATCAGGGTCTAGATGTTGTAAGAAAGTCTTCCTAAGTTCAGCAGGCAGGGCAAGGTCAATTGATACTTGGAGTCTGTTCTTTCTGGTTATAGATAGAGAAACCTTCTTTTCTTTTACAGTTTGGGTTTATAATGCCTACAATTAACCTGTAAGCCCCAACTGGCCAAGGACCAGGTAACTTCCTAGAATGCTGGGAGTTGTAGTTCTTGACAAATAATAAAGACTCTTGGGAAAGCACATAGATTTGTCTTTATAAACCCTGCCGCACTTGCCTTGGGGCCATTTCAGCTGGGACATTCCAGGGAATGGTCCTGATCAAAGTCCATCTCTTGCTCAGTATTTAATAAAACTTGCTTTAAATTTGACCCAAAATAGTGGAAGTGGTTTTTCTCCCTGCAGATCTCAGGATTAACAGGTCCCTCCAGCGACCAACCCTGAGACTAGAATTGAAGTGTTAAGTAACTTGTTGAGAAAGAGAGGCAAGTGTGGGAGAGCTGTAAGATAAAGACAGATGGGTGAGCAATGAAGGAGCCAGCAAATTACGACTGTGGTCACTTGAACCTGATTCCTCTAGGGCCTGAGAAGAATACTGTGGAACACGGCCTCAGATTCATCCCACCCACAGGGCAAGGGGGCTAGGATACTGAGATGCCAGCACTCTATAGCCCGCAGTTGAAGGCAGCTTGAAGGAGAGTACTCAACTTTCAGTGAGGAGTACCAGATTCAGAGGCAGGCCAGTCACTGTGTGATGGCTTTCATTGGTACTCCTTCCAACTCCCATCACACTTTGTAAATGCCAACCCTGCATCTCTTGCCCTAAAGACTCTTTGGGTCTACTGGAGACGTGCATACTCAAACCTGATCAAATTGCTGGGGAATTAAGACTACTCTGGATGGAGGAGTAGAGAGCTGAGTGTTGCCAACCCAGAACCCGATGTGGCCTGACATGAAAAGATGGCCTGCGTTAAGCAGGTTCTTATCCTAAGATTTGGGATAATGGCTGAAGATGGAGGCAGTTAGCAAGCTAAAGTGGGGGGACTGTTGTGGGGTGGACTTTCATAAGCAGAGAATATTTTCTGGTTTATCTTCTCAGTAGCCATTGCCTCTCTTCTTGCTTTGCTTCTTTCTCTTCATTATTATACTTGTTAATAATGCCTTTCCCAGTTGTATGCAATCTCGACATTGTCATCAATCAAAATATCGAATAGCTTATCATTTCTGCTCAAACTTCGCTCAGCTGTGCTAGGATAACAGAACTCCATCCCCCAAAAGACAGAGAGCCATTGAAATTACCCTGGAATCAAGTGCCCCTTGTCCTCCTCTCTTGATCTTTTTAGGGGAGGGAGTCTCATCTGAATCTGCATATCTTCTCTCACCCCCATTGCTGAACTGTGCTGCAGCAATGCTGTGTGTGTCCTGCCTACACACAGCCCTCACAGCTCCCTCACAGGGTTCCCAGGTATCAGGGCACCACTTTAAAACTTACCAGAATGAAACAACAGTTTGTTTTGGTCTCTTGTGGTTCTGGAGAGTCAAAGGATTGCCCATGGTTTTCAGAGACAGTTTTTAAATCAGAGTTCCTCAGACAGATGCTGAAACTAAGTCCTCTGGAGTTCAAGCCCCCAATTAAATGCTTTCTTTTATATGAATTGGCTTGGTCCATGATGTCTCATCTCAACAATAAAAAGGTGACTAAGACTGAAATTGAAAATAAATGTCAGCCTTCCTCCTACTCTTTTGGGCTATGGGGTGGTTTGAATGAAAATGGCCCTGTGGCTTTGTTGGAATAGGTTGGCCTGGTTGGAGGAAGTTTATCACTGGGAGGTGGGCACTGAAGTTTCAAAAGCTCAAGCCAGATATCACCCTGCTGCCTGCGAATCTTGATGTAGAGCTCTCGGCTGCCTCTCAAGCACCATGCCTGCATGCGTGCAGCCATGTTTCCCCACCTTGATGATAATGGACTAAACCTCTGAACTGTAAGCCATCCCAATGAAATGTTTCCTTCTAAGAGTTGCCATGGTCATAGTGTCTGTTCACAGCAATAGAAACCCTAAGTAAGATTAGCTGAAAGGCGAAGTCCTCAGAGGGATACTGCTCCTTTCCTGGGGGGATTGCGTTGACCTTCCTAACCCCACTACTCTTCTACCTGTACTTCCTAAAAACTCCTTTCAAAACAACAGATCATGCTCAAATCTTTTCTCAAAGTCTGCTTTTGAAATACTTACTGAAAAATATTCTCTGCAAATATTTTTCCTGGGTAAATCAACCAAAGTTAATGTCTGTTGCTTACAACTCAAAATAATCAGTATGATAAAGCAGAGGGAGTCAAAGAGATGGGTGAAGAGCCATGGCATCAAGAACTAGCCAGTGTGGTAGAAGGATGGACATTGTAAGGAACTTCGGGAGAAGTGGTTAGGCTGCACTTCTGCTCCAAGTCTCCTTTGGAATTCTCTTGTTCCTTATCTTCATAACTCCACAAAACTCTTCCTGCTCATACGAATGTAATCAAGCCCCTTCACAAAAGCAGGCAGTCTACAGCAAGTAAGCTCTTTATGGAAGACACATCCAGGTAACTCCTCTCAGCCAGTGAGGCAGCCACGGTACCTTCTCACTGTTGACGGCTTTTCTCGTTTCCTCCCTCACTGTGGGTTCAGTGACCAGGACAGAAGTACTCATCTCCTTGAAACAAGGATTCAGGTGGATGGTGGAAACTAGGGCATCTGTTTGGTTGTATAGAACTCCTGGGAGGACAATAAAGTGAAGAGACCATGAATCCAGATGGAGTATAGAGAGACAGTAGAGCAGTGAAGTGTAATGAGAGGCCGATACAAGGGAACCCAAGGGACAGTCCAGGGACATTGTCATCAAGAAGACAGAGAAGAAGCAATCTGTGGTGAGGAAGGAAAAAGAGGAGAAGGAGTAGGGAGAAGAAGAGGAGGAGAAGGAGGAAGAGGAGGAGGGGAGGGGATGGGTGGAGGAAGAAGAGGAAGAGGAAGAAGTAGTGAACACAGAGGAAGACAAGGAGGAGGAGGGAGAGGAGGAGGAGGAAGAGAAAGTTGAGGAGGAAGAGGAGAGGGAGGGAATGGGTGGAGGGAGAGGAGAAGGAAGAAGAGGAGGTAGAGGAGGAGGAAGGGGAAGGGAAAGGAAGAGAAAAGGTAAAGGAGAGGAAGAAGAGGAGGAAGATGAGGAAGAGGAGGAAGAGGAGGAAGAGGAAGAGGAGGAAGTGGAAAGGGATCAAAGACCAGTTTGCCTGCCCATGAGCTGGGTTGCAATAGGCTGTGTGAAGTGATTCACAATATTATACCTCAGAGTAAGACACAATTTTTAGGATTTCTGGGCTTCTGGGCTGGCTCAGCGGGTAAGAACACTGACTGCTCTCCTGATGGTCCTGAGTTTGCATCCCAGCAGCCACACACATGATAGCTCACAGTCATCTGTACAGCTACAGTGCACTCATACACATAAAAATAAATACAATTTTTAGGATTTCTGGGCAGAGCTAGATGGTAAAGAATTCCACATTGATCAGGCACCAAGGCCTAACCAATGCCTGAGTCCACCTTAGGTATTTATATCAAGATCTGAAAACAAAACAAACAGAATGTGCACACACAACTATTCATCATTGACTCACGAAAACTCTGACTGGAAAAACACAGAAAACCCCTGAAATGGAAAGGTTCAATGAATTAGCCAAATAAAACCATTAAGATCGGATCCTTTTCATTTAGATTCAGAGTTTGAGTGCCCATGCAGTTTATCATGCAAACCAGGACACTTTGGAAAGGGAAATGGGATGCTATTAATAATTATGCCCAGACAAGAGGCATGAGCCAGGATAATCATACAAAGACTAGAGTCTAGAGACCCAGCGCATTCCCTGTCCCACCTGCTGGAATTCATGTTGGACCAGTAAGTAAAGTCTATGGTCTTAGCCCAATTCACTTTTAACTGCTTTATTCCATGTTGGTGCACAGGGAATACTAGCAATTTTCCTAACCGTGGGAACCCAAGGGACAGTCTGGATGGCTGCCCAACTCTACCCTTCCTGACCCAAAGAATCTGAGCAGATCTCAGCCTCCAACAGGGCAGTTTCTTCCAATTGTGAAACGGGAACAAGTCTACCTGTTTGTAAAGATGTTGAAGAGATAGATGAGGAGGCCTTCACTCAGCAACTGTGTGCAAGTATCTGTCCTTTCTACAAAGAAACTGGGCAATCTCAATTGCATTCAGAAAGCTTAAACATGACCCATGACGTCTTGAAAGTTATGAAAGTAATTGTTCCATGTTTCCATTGTGACTTTCAAGGAGTAAGCCCCCTTAATTTCCTCTTGAAAAACTGTCCTATTCTGCAACAGGCCTTCCTTTCATTCAACTGGAAGACTGATTCTGACCCTTGTGAGCTTTTAACACCTTTCTCACTGGAGAAAAAGGGGGCAGTGCAACTGTTAAGTGGAGAGGTATGTGTATTCCTGGATTCTGCTGGACACTGCTCAGTTCCACCCAGAAGAGGCAACAAGAGCAAGTTGTGTTCAGCCCTCCTCTGTCTCTGTGGCCAGAATGAGGAGTAACATGGAAAAACTCACAGGGTCTGAGAAGAATAATATGGGGTTATTTTAACTGTAAAAGAAGACCACACACATGGTCCCATGTGGACTGCACCCTGGCCCATCTTCAAAAACATGGAAGTTGCGTTCTCTCCAGCCATGCGTAGGCCTGGTTTAATTAAATGTAGGCCACGAATGGGCTGGCAACCACAACACTGAAACTCTGTCAATGGCTGTGGAAGAAGTTTCTCACAGTTCCATGGTCCCGATAAGATAGTGCACATAAGGGGAGCAACCTGAATGCTTGGTAGATGGTCTCCTCCTCGTTCCCACCCTTTTGGATTCATAGGGAAACCTCAGAGACAAGATTTTTTTTTTTTTTTTTTTTTTTACTCCTACATTTTGAAATGGCTGTGTTTGAGGCTAATTAAGTCCACATGCTTCTGATTCATTTACACTTAACTCATCAAAATGTTGTTTTGTAATAGCCATTTGAAGTCCAGGGCGCCTCTCTTGAGTCTAAAAACCAGGAAACTATCGCTTGCCAGCCGACAGCAGACTTCGTGTACCCGAAGGTTCAAGTGTGGTTCAAGACAAGTCACAGTTAAGAGTTGTCCTATGTGTCACTGTCAAGTGTAGTCTGATTTGGAACCTTCTGTTACTCACTCGCTTGGAATGGCAGAAAATGATTGGTAGAAGAAAACAGAAATTAGGCCAAGGTATTTGGATGTGATAGGAAATTTTAGCTTAAGTGGCAATTGTATTTTTAAAAGTCTCTCATAAAGTGTAACTAGGATTTAAAACTGAAGGCTTCCTATTCTTGCTATAAGGACCTACTTACATCCCGTGGGGCTATGTTAAAGGTGAGCCATCGCTCTTGGAAGGTGATGGACATAGAGGGAAAACCTTAAGTCACTCAGGGCATATCCTTGAAGGGGATATTGGTATGTTTGTTCCTGCCTGGCTGTCTCCACCAATTTCACTCTCACTGTCAGGTGTACATGGTCATCATAGGACCAACAACAAGACCATGGACTATATAAAACCTATAAAATCATAGCAGGGAACAAACCTCTCTGCCTTTTAAACTGATAATCTCAAGGATTTGCCACAGTGACAGAATTCTGACTTACATTATTATACATGAGGTGAACTTGGAAATACAGGTCATGCTCTTTAAATGCTGTGTGTGAAAGAGTATTCTTTAAGAGCTCATCAATACCGACTTTCTCAATCTCTGATTTGTATCAGGACCTAGACTGTGTAAAATGGGATTTAAACTGTAGAAGTTGAAATTTGATTCCGCCACTTGAAAAGCAAGTTCCTTATCCAGGAGAGAAGATGATTAGAAGTTATGGCTTTGTGACCCTATAGAGCATCAACCATTATTGTATCTAGACTAATTTAGTGTTTTCTTGGATAACTACAGAAGTCAGTCTTTCACCTGCTTCTACACAGTTAGTTCTCCCACTGAAACAGTGAATAAACCTTTGATTAGGACTCATTAAAAATGTGTTTGAAAGCCAGACTGTGGTGGCATATGCCTTTAATCCTAGCACTTGGGAAGCAGAGGCAGGCAGATTTCTGAGTTCGAGGCCAGCCTGGTCTACAGAGTGAGTTCCAGGACAGCCAGGCTACACAGAGAAACCCTGTCTTGAAAAAAAAAACAACAAAAAAATTGTTTGACTAGGGCCAGGCTAGTAGGGCATAACCACAAAGCACTCATCATCAACTTAGATCCACCCGCCACAAGTAAACGAAAGTTCTCCTATAGGTTCAAAGTAAATGGCTTAAAGTCTCATAGAACTCAATGCCAACAGCTCACACTATACGCCATACAAGAGCAATCTTTACGAAGCCATCAAAGTTACCTTAGTTCTATTCATTATTTTCCATAAAACAAGCAAGCAAGTAAACAAACAAACCATCACCACCAACAGCAACAACAAAACATGAACATCAAGTCACATCTTAGTGGGCTTGTTCTCACTTCTCCCTCCATTTTGCAAGGAGGAGCCTGCTTTGATTTTACCCATGGAGGCCCTGGTGGCCCACAATTCTCAAGGCCCTTTTCTTAGCTTACTGACTTAGCTACAGAGCTCTAAGGCCAGATGGCCTAGCTTCATTCTGGGGTGGCATGTAATCAATGGCCTCTAGTCTCATGGCCCAGCACATCATGACCTCTGGTCTCCTTTCATCAGCCACAGAGCTGGCATCTCCACCTGTCTAATCACAGATCTGCCCATGGTTGTGGAGAAGCGGAAAGAGTCATTGGCATCACTACGCAAGGAGGATAAGTGCACCATAGAAGCCTAGCACAAATAAGCAGGTCTCCTGTGCACGAGGCAGCAGAATTAGTAAGGTTCAGTGGCCAAGCTCACCTAGGTACTGTGACAGATGATTATGCTGTCAACTCAAAATGAAAGCCCTAAAGTCAGTGGGGACATGGCTGTCAGCAAGCCCTTGGCACTCCTGTTCTCAGATCATGCTGATCTGAAACCTTCCAGGGCACCTCGGAGGCAGTTTGATTGATTCATTATAAACTCAGCATAACTCAATTCTTTCCCCATTTGCACAAGATGATTAAGATGTTTCTACTAATACTATGCTAAACACAAGTGTGGAGGCGGGCAGCCATGAGCAGTGGCTCTGGGATCACATGGTGCGCTTCTAGACAATGTCTCTCTACTTTCATTATTACCCATACAAGGGACTTTTAAAGACATTTTTCTCTAACTTGTGCTCTATGAATGTTAAGACCATAGCTACATCATAAATCATAGACATAACTATGCATAAATTATAGTTATGTCACCTAACCTTCCAGAATCGTGCTTCTGCCCCCAGGAGATCAGTGTAGTCCCCCTTTGAGAATGTATGGTCTGTACCATTGCTCCTCATAGAAACTATGCAGCTCAGAAGTTGGACTCTTGTTCATTGTGCACAGGGCCCTGAGTTCAACCCCAGCCCCCCAGAAAAATAAAATAAAACAAAAAGAAAAACAGAGATTGAAGCGGGCAGCACAGGGAGTCTCCTGTGGTGTTAATTTTCTAGCTGCCCACTTGACTTTATTTGATATTTATTTGTTAGTTATATCTCAACAAAACTGGATATACCCCCAATGGATACATTAAAAAGTAAAAGGGGACAGGTAAAATTAATTTTAGTTATAGATTTTATTTTGGCTAACATGTCTAAAATATTATTGCAACAGATAAGGAATCTCGAAACCTAGAAATGAAATATTTATACTCTTATTTTCTTCCAAATCCAGTGTGTGTTTCACACTTAACACACATCACAGTGTTGAATAATTACATTTCAAGTGCTGAGTAGCCAGCTGTCATCAGTACTGGAGAGTGTAATTATAGATGGCCCAGACTAATCTGTACTAATCATCGATGCTAACTGGTTTCAGGAGGACTGCTCAAAGCTGAGGTGTTCATCGCATCCTCAGGGGACATGTTCCCTTATCCCCAGTATATTCCTGAAGCCACAGTCCATAAGGATGCTTAGACACACGGGAGTGCTGGCTGGCACTGTGATGGCACACAAGGAACCAGTGAGAGGTAGCAAATGAGGGACGTGGAGGACAAGGTACTTTATCACGCTCGTTAGAATGACATTCAGTTTAAAGTGTCAAATATTCACTTCTGGAATTTTCCATCTAATATTTTCAGACTGCAGCTGGTTGCGCTAACTTTAACCACAGAAAGTAGGATAAGAGGGCAGTGTGTTATACTTAACTATGTCGGCTCCCAAGTCCTGGCTTCTATTTTCTTGTATGTCATGGCTTGGGGTGTCTAGTGACTTTCCAT
Source organism: Hylomyscus alleni (assembly GCA_019843855.1). Lineage (NCBI taxonomy): Eukaryota > Metazoa > Chordata > Mammalia > Rodentia > Muridae > Hylomyscus > Hylomyscus alleni. The sequence continues at coordinate 12,821 of JADRCC010562115.1, forward strand.
TCTTCCCGCAGGAAGAATTGTGTGTGTGGTGCTTCTGTGCTAGCTGTCTGACACTATAACAAAATACCTCATAAAGCTTGATTGATTTAGCAGAAGATTGATTTGAAGTCATGAGTTCAAAGGTTTCAGCCCACAGCCTGGGACAGGTGTCACGGAGCTAGGGACATGTACGGAGAAGACTGTTCACTTATGGCAGCCAAGGAGCAAAGAAGGGTAGTAAGATCAGCTAAGATACCAACACGGCCTTAGAGGTCCACTCCAGAACCCACTTAGTCCATCTCCTCAAGCTGCCACCACACCTCAGGAGCCACCAGCTGAGTACCATGGAGGAGGGATGCTTCTCCTAGGCGGAACATTCTCTCCAGCACTTTTATCTTGATCCCCAACTGAGCCACTTCTACAGGAAGAAAAAGAGCGTGTGGATGTGATCTCTGTCAAGGCTGTACTGCCCACACCACTGTTACAAGCCCCAGCCTAGCCTCTCCTAGCCGAACCTCTGTCATCTGGACTGTCTTAAGTTATCAGCCACACAGTGAGGAAATAAACACAAGAAAGAAGGTCAAAAGAACTAAACCCTGAAAAGTAGCTAGCCAGAACTCCACATTTCCACCACAGGAGCATAATCTGTGAGTTTCCTTATCAGCTCCATGCCAACATCCCCGGGACAATCTATGGCTCCCCATCAGAGGATCTAACACAAAAACTGGTGACAAGCTTCAGGGAAGATTGAACTGCCCATTGCAACAGATTTCAGGTGCCATCCAATCTTCTCATCCAGTTCTTCCTCCTGATGTCAGGCAGCTCATAGCTATCTGTATTTCATCCATCCTGACTCATTTCCAGACATGCATGGAGTCAGGTGGGCGGAGAAAAGAAAGGGGGAAATGCAGAAAACTTTTGGACCAGCTAGTCTGTAATGCCCAGTCATCAGAAAACAAGAGAGATCTAACTTCAACAAAGCAGAAAGTAAGAACTGGTTGCCAGAGGTTGTCCCCTGACCTGCATATGTTCTCTGTGACACTCATGAACTCACACTCACATACACATATGCACACTAAATAATATATAGTTAGCTAGATAGATTCACCTGCCTCTGCCTCCTTCCCGAGTGCTTAGGAGTAAAGGTGCACATCACTACACCCAGCAAAAGTTTTCATTTAAATTAAATAAATACAATTGTAAGAGCAGTGTGTATCCCATTAAGATGGAGGGTTCCAAGGAGGGATACTTTCTCAATGTCTCTGCATACTTACTGTGTCTAGGGACAATTCTGCTTGTCATGGCCGGGACTAAACATGCTAGTCACATCTAGTGGGCAGAGACGAGGCATGCTGCCAAATAGACTACAATGCACAGGGCAGCCCCCTCACTCACAACAAAGGATTACCCAGGCCAAAATGTCAATAATGCTGAGAAATCCACAGTGCTAAAGGAAATAGATTCCACACACATATCCACTGGCGTTGGGAAGGGGAGGCCTAAAGGTAGGAGAGAGAAACCAGATGAGACAATAATTGGACAGTGGAGGGAGGTGTGCCTGAGTCTGTGATGGGCCCGTCACCAGATGTCTATCCCAGAACTTGTGACTTGCCGAGGAAGAACTTATCCATACTCCCTTTGAATGAATGTGGAGAAAAGCAGCAGCCCTCCACACTCACCAGTTTGGAGGGTTGGTTGGAGGGGGGTTTTGTTGTGTTTGTTTGTTGTTTGTTTGGTTTTGGGATAGGATCTCTCTGTGCAGCCATTGTTGGTCTGGAGTTTGTTATGTAGAGCAGGCTGACCTTAAACTCATAGAGAGCTGGTTGCCTCTGCCTCCAGATGCTGGGAATTAAAGGTATATACCATCCAGTTTATGGGGTTCTCCATCCATGGATTCAGTCTGTCAAACACCAATAGAAAATATTCAGAAGAAATATGTCTGTCTTAAATGTATCCAGATTTTTCTCTCTCATTCTTCCCTTGACAATACATTAAATAACCATCTTCTATGGCATTGACGATGGATTAAGACTTTTAAGTCACATAGAGGTGACTTCAGCCTTTCAGGAGCAGGGTGAGATGCAAAGATGCTACTCTTTATAAAAGGAGCATTAGATTGTCACATCCTCTAGGATCCTTGGAACCACTCCCCTGTGCATAGTCAAAGGCTATATGAAAGGGAAGGCACAGCCAGGGCAGAGAACAATGAATAACCTGGTCACACTTCTGAAGCAGTCACCTGTGAGGACCTAGGCTCTCTTCTGCTCTGAGTAGTTTGCACAAAAGGTGGCTCAGTAAAGTGCTTGTTGTACAAGCTTGAAGATTTGAATCTGATCCACAGAACTCACATAAAACACCAGGCACAAAAGAGCACATCTCTAATCCCAGCCCTGGGAAGCCAGAGAATCCCTGGGATATACTGGCCAGCTAGTCTAGCTGAATTAATAAATAAGCTTCAAGCTTAGTGTAAGGCCTGTCTGAAAAATGTAAGGTGGATAGGTTGATAAGATGGCTCAGTGGATTAGGGTACTTGCTGCCAAGCTTGATGATCTGGGTTCTATTCCCTAGGATCCACAGATCCACAATGTTGGAGAGAACAAACTCCAGAAAGTTATTCTGTTTTATAAACACACACACACACACACACACACACACACACACACACACACACAGAGGCATTCAGCAGCTTACAGTCTCTGGTCATTTCGCCTGTGTTTGTCCATGAACCAGGCCCTCTTCTGAGCATACAGAAAGAGAAGGCCCAGTTGTCATCCTTGGTTTGGAGGCTTTGATTGCAGAGATACAGCAAGGTTAAGTCAATAGCCCAAGGCCCAAGTGAAGTGCAGAAGCAGAACTCTAAGAAGGTTGTTAGCCTTACAAGGAAACATGGTCCATCAGTATGGAGATGTGGGGTGATAGAACTTGACACTTTCACATCATCAAAGCCAAGACATTCCATCTACCAAATGTCTCCCCTCAGTCACACCAACCTGGAGAAACCACAGAAGGTGGCTAAGCCCCAGACTACTTTTCTTCCCTCCTTGATTCTCACTTCAGCCTGCATTCCCTGGAAACTGCACGCACCACACTCCATCTGCAAATTTAAAGGCACAAACAGGCAGGGGCAACTGAAAGGCTGGAATGGATCCCCACCTTTCAGAGTTAGCTTGAACGAAACACCAGCATTTTAGAACACTCTTCCATGAAGGGAGGTGAGCTCACTTCCTGAGGAAATTACTGCAGGGGACGTCTGCAGGGGCGAGCCGGGCCTGGCGTGACAACATTTGAAACAGTCCCATGGTGTAACCAGGCATGAATATTGATTTAAATGAATTATACATATCTGTGTACTCTTTATTATTTTATTCATACCTTCTCCCCACACGGTTCATCTGTGTAAGACACTGGGCTCATCACCTCATAGACCCCATGAAACCAACCGCTTTGAAATATTTGGTAACTGAAGAAGCTAAGTCACAAGTGAAAAATTATAAGCAGAAAGTGGCAGAAAACTCATCTGGAAGGGATCTGAGCATAGATCCTCAACGCCAGACACTTTCCCTTTTTCTGTCTTTCCTGACTCTGACTCCTTGGAAGAGAGAACATGGCTGCCTGCATCGGATCTAGCATTTGTCATTTGGACAAATAGGGCTCTTTCCTAATATCCACATTCTTTTCACATGGCCTCATGAAAACATAAACATTCACTCCATCCTCAAAAAATGCAGGGCTCTGGAAAAAAAGTGCCCCACTCAGCCCCTGGGCAGGCGGGAGAAAAGTGCCCCACTCACTCAGCCCCTGGCCAAGCAGCCAGAGCTAGAAATGGGTGTTACCTATCGGTTCCCAGCAGTGATGGCTTTCTGGGCTGAGCTGCAAGGAGAGGCAGCCATGATTCCTTTCCAGGAAGCCCTGAAGATAGAGCAGGGTCCCTCCGATGCAATGTTTGTAGAGTAAATGGGCCTCCCCAAAGCCCCTCGTATCCTCTTTTTATCACTGTCTAATTTCTTGAGTCTATTCTTAGCCCCTTGTTCTTATCAACCCCAAAGGGAAGCAGAACTAAAAGTTTGGATTTCTTCACGACATGATAAGTAGAACTTTATGCATTTTTTTTTTTTATCCTGAAAACTGGCTGATAATAACCTCAGTCAGCCGTTTGTTCTTCTGAACCCTGGTTGGGGAGGCATGTCAGACAAAGGCTCCTGACCAACAATGATAAGTGTCTTAAGTGTCATTATCCAAGAGAAATGAAATTTATATAAAAATTCAAGAACAAAAAGTCATCTGTTACTTATTTTTTATTTATATTTATGTATATGTGTGTTTGATATTGTATGTGTGTGTACATGTGTTTGTAGGTGTGCATACAAGTGGAGAAAGATATTGACTTTCTTCTTACATGGCTCTCACTAAGGGTCTGGGATGGTGTCCATCTTTAAATCAGGTATCTACATCTTGAGGTCCAGTCTCTGATGACAAAGGCATCTCTCTGGACACTAGAGGAAAAGACATTTTTCTAATGGAAGACTCTATGTACCTGTGGAAGAGAAAAATTTAAGTCTAAACCAAATTAAGATAAAAAAAAAATTGACCAGGTGTAGTGGTGCATATCTTCAATCCCAGCACTCAGGAGGCAAAGGCAGGTGAGTCTATCTGTGTGAGTTCAACACAGCTTGGTCTACATAGTGAGTTTCAGATCAACCAGAGCTATATAGTGAGAGTCTGTCTTGAAAAACAAAACAAAGCAAAACAAAACAAAAACAAAACAAACCTGAACACTGGGTTGGTTACATTATTCAAGCTGATATCTCTGGTTCCAGAAAACAGGTTTTTGAAGGTAGTAGAATAATGCAGGTCAAACAAGTATATTCCGCAAAATTCATCAGGAGAGTGAACTCTCCTGTGGGGGGAGCCTCTTGCTGAAACTTCATCAGGTACCCACTATCCTGCACCGTCTACACAGAAGAGGGAAATGTGCATCTTCAGTTCTTTGTCTGTTCCTCACTTGGAACAATTGTTACAGGAGCCATGAAATGGGGTGAGTTGGGAAGCAATCCTTCCTCATTACCTCATCTCTGGATAGACTGACCTCCTTCCCTTAGACCACCTGCTTTCAGGAGAGTGGGTCAGGAAGTACCAAGGAGCAGGCTGGAGGCCCTATATACCCTGCACAGCATATCATATACACTAAACATAGCACAGCACACATCACACCACATACAAAGGTACACCAAAACACACATACACACTGACACACATCATACATAACACATGAAAACACCGTAGACACCATATATATATATATATATATATATATATATATATATATATATATATCACTGCATATTGCAACATAACCCTGCACATGCTACTTCATCTCATGATGCACACGCCACACCGTAGTATATCACGTACTCCTCACACCTTACGTGTATCCCAACAATACTACACCACGCAAAAACATTACACTGCATTATGCACACCCCCACATAAACACACTAATAAGCTTTGCTTGCACAGGTGTGAGAATCTGTGCCAAGCCTCTGAGGAGCCCAAGAGGACAGGGATGTAAGAAATGCTCAGAGACCTTTGTCCCACTGGGTAGTCAAGTGTAACGACATCCCAGGCTCCTTCCTAGAGCACAATAGGCTGGGCCTCTCGGCTGGGAGGCAGTACTTTGTAAGCCACTGATTTTAAAGAAACAAAGCAGACCACAATCCACATTCTAGAAAGTGCCAGAGCCTCTGACTCTATGGGTAGGAGAAGGAACAGTAAATCTCAATACTAAATGAGTTCTTTTGTTGTCTGGGAGATTTTTACATCAAACAGTAAGAATGGTATATTTTGTAAACAAAAGTAAACTTCAGTTTGCATTTTTCTCCCCTGAGACCAACCCAGGCACCAGTAAGGCAAGAGCTAAAATGTAGTGTGTGAGTAGGTTCTGTGGGAGGAAAAAAAGGGAGACCATTCATATGAAGAAGATCTTCATTCCACATACATATATACATACTTTGGTGTATAGAAAAAGAGCCTGAAGTTTCCCAGCAAGCAATCGACAATTGATATCTCTGAGGAAGAGATGTGTTGTTCAGCAAGGAGGTGACAGTCAGACTCTTTCACAATTGACTCTGTCATTCTAATCTACTGGAGTCTCTGAGACGGAGAACGTATTCACTGCTAACTTTAAAAACCACTATTAACAACTACGAGGAAATGAAAGGGAAATATAAATCTAATTTATACCCCAAAGTAAAAATTGTAAGCCTCTAAATGTATGCCTCCGTTGGCGGGTCACGATGGCTTGTGAGTTTGGTTTTGTTTTTAGGCAAAAGATGTTCTGGAGATCACTCATAGAAAGCAGAGTTGTGTGTCCAGCCTCCTGTGTGACTCAGTAGACTACAGAGTCCAGGAGCTATCAGCAGCAGATGCCACAGCCAGCAGAGGAGTTTCCAGTGTGTGTCTGGGACCATTTCCACCACTGTCTCTGGCCCTACTACCACAGGGTCGGTGTTCTCCTCCCTCTAAGTCTCTGCATCTCTTCAGACTGGAGTGAAAATGATTCATTTGCCCCTCAGTATCTGTGAGGTTCTAGAATACTCTACAGCAAAGTGTAGGACTATTAATGCTTTCTACAAAATGGCCAAGTGTTTGCATAAAGTCAACACAACTCCTCTGTATACTGTAATCCCTATACTAGTTAGGATTTCTATTGTTTGAGGAGAAACTATGACCAAAGCAACTTGGGGATGAAAGTATATATTTGGCTTTAGACCTCCACAGCACCATTTTTTCACTGAAGGAAGTCAGGACAGGAATTCAAACAGGGCAGAAACTTGGAGGCAGGGGCCAGTACAGAGGCCATGGAGGGGGCTGCTTACCAGCTTGTTCATCATGGCTTGCTCAGTCTGCTTTCTTACAGTATCCAGGATCTTCAGCCCATTGTTGTTCAACCAACAATGGGCTGGGCCCTCCCCCACTGATCATTCATTAAGAAAATGTCCTACAAGCTTGCCTACAGCCTGATTTTCTAGAGCCAGTTCTTCACTGAGGCTTCTTCCTCTCTGATGATTTTAGTTTGTGTCAAATTGACACAAAAACCCAGCTAGTGCAATCTCGACATTGCTTTTTTTCCCCTAAAGATTATTTGTTTTTATTTTATATGTGTGAGTGCTTTGCCTGCGTCTGTCTGTGTATCATATTTATGCAGTTCTCACAGAGAGCAAAAGGACATTCGATACCCTGGGACTAGAGTTATAGTGGTTTTAAACCACCATGTGTGTACTGGGAGCTAAACCAGGGTCCCTTGCAAGAGCAGCCAGTATTCTTTACTGCTGAGCCATCTCTCTACACCCTTGTCTTAATTTGGGTTTTACTGCTGTGAACAGACACCATGACCAACACAACTCTTATAAAGGGGATTTAACTGGGACTGGCTTACAGGCTCAGAGTTTCAGTTTATTATCATCATGGCAGGAAGCACAGCAGAGTCCAGGCAGGCTTGGCGCTGGAGGAGCTGAGAGTTCTCTGTCTTGTTCCAAAGGAAACCAGGAGCAGACTGTTTTCAGGCAGCTAGGAGGAGAGTCTCAAAGCCCACACTCACAATGACACACTTCATCCAACAAGGGGACACCTACTCCAACAAGGCCACACAACTAATAGTTCCACTTCCTAGGCCAAGTGTATTCAAACCACTGCAACACTCTACTTTATTTATTTGTTTATTTATTCATTTATTTATTTGGTCTCTCTCTACATATCCCTGTCTGTCTTAGAACTCACTGGGTAGATCAGGCAGGCCTTGAACTCAGAAATCCACCATCCTCTGCCCCCTGAGTACTGGAATCAAAGGCATATGCCACCATGCCCAGCATCTATCTTAATTTTTGAGGCCAAGTTTCTCACTGGGCTTCAGCCTCACTAATATTGAAAAATTAGTTGTCTAAAGAGAACTAAGGACCCTCCTGTCTCAGTGCTGAGACTGGATTATAGGTGTGTGCCACCACACCAAGCTGGGACTTTTAGTCCAAGTTCTTAGCACTTTACTAGCCAAGCCATCTCTGCAGCCCAGCAGCTACACTTGTAAAAAGACATCTTAGAGACTGGGCCAGGTTTGGGGAAATAGCAACTGACAAGCTCAAAGCAGGTAAGACTTGGGCATCACCAGTACAAGTCCTTCAGACTCCATTCCCCACACCTGCTCCCACCCTCTTTTGATATTAGCAAGGCACTGTTGGTGAGAGATGGAGGAACGAACAAATCACAGCTAGATGCTTGTAACATCTCCCAGCTGCTCTGGGGTTTAGCAGAGGCAAAGTGAGGATGAGACATAATCCCATTTGCCAGAGCTGCACGTCTCACGGGAAAATGCATCATTGCAAAATCCGACCACTCGGCTTTCACAAGAGTAACCACATGGCATTACTGGGATTCTTGTTGGTGAGCTGTCCCGTGCCAAAGGCCACTACTTTACAAGATAGAAAGCTAGGCACCATCCTGATGTGGGTGTGAGATCCACTGAGTGCTCACATGCAGGGGATTGAAGCTTCTGCTCACACGAATTCACTGTGCTATTGGTAAGACACCTGCAAAGAAAGGCAAGTGGGGTGCACACACCCAGTGTTTCCCACAGCTCACAAACCCTAAATTTCTCGAAGGAGCCTCTTTCCCATAGACCTCTATGTTTGGTTGATTGTAAACACTGAGAAGGTGGCACCAGGGGCACTCAGGGGTTGAGACTGAGCTTCCTAGGGCTCTGAGCTGACTCCTTTGAAAACTAGTCAGCCAGAACTTGGCAAATACACCCATTCATTAGGGTGACTTGTGTCCTAAGGTGAGATCCTCATTCCTAAAATGACTACTACTACTACTGCTGCTGCTGCTGCTGCTCACACACACACACACACACACACACACACACACACACACACACAGACAGAGACAGACAGAAGACAGAGACAGAGACAGAGACAGACAGAAGACAGAGACAGAGTTGATGTTTGTACTTGTGGTTTATTTCTTTGGTGTTTTTTTGTTTTGTTTAAGTTCTACATTATTTAATAATTTTATACATGAATATAATCTATTTAGATCATGTCCACCCCTAACTGCCTTCCCCTTACAACTCCAACCTTTGCTGTCTGTCAACTGATGAATGGGTAATGAAATTGTGGTACTTATATACAATACAATTTTATTGAGCTATAGAGAAAAATAAAATTATAAAATTTGCAGGTAAGTGGATGGATGGAACTAGAGAAATTATACAGACCAACAGAACACAGACCCAGAAAAACACTGTGTGTTCTTTCTCAAGTATAGATCCCAGCTTCAAACTTTTACATTTGTGTGTTTAACTTGGAACACCAGTTGATGACAAGAAATTGGAAAAGGACTACTGTGTGGAGGGGGACACTGAGGGAGAGGATGGTAAACACGGGTTGGGGGATGGGTGGGAAGGTTTAAGTGAGAAGGAGGTGGGAGAAGAGGACAGAGGAGAGTGTAGGCAAGGAATAACTAAACAAAGGATGTTTGAAAAAGTCATATGGAAACTGACTATTTCATGTTTCCTGAATAAGGTTTAATTGGAGTTACCATCACTGTGGGACAATTCTCCTTTCCAGGAGTTGGGAGGCTGACTAACGAAAAGCCCAGGGCCGGATGAGAGATACCCATCTTCAAGTGGTCAGGGACTCCTAAATGCCTCCAGAATAATACAGGCTGTTAAGACGGCTTATACTTACTCATCCAAATGTGATGGGAAGGTCCTATTGCTGAAGACAACAAACAGTTTCATCACGGA
>JADRCC010562116.1:0-10187 GCA_019843855.1 Hylomyscus alleni
TGCTGCTGCTGTTGCTGCTGCTGCCGCCACCGCCGCCACCCGGCCTACATGTGTTTTGTTTCTTTTTTCTATTTTGTTTTTTTTTTTAAGATTTATTTATTATTATACATAAGTACACTGTAGCTGTCTTCAGATGCACCAGAAGAGGGGGTCAGATCTCATTACGAGTGGTTGTGAGCCACCATGTGGTTGCAGGGATTTGAACTCAGGACCTTTGGAAGAGCAGTCAGTGCTCTTACCCGCTAAGCCATCTCTCCAGCCCGTGTTTTTTTATTTGAATAACAACCATTATGACTGTGTGTGCCTTATGCCTTGAACTGGCCTCATAGAACCTCTTCACAAGAACTTCAGTTGTCACTTCTTAATTCAGTGCTAGAAACCCAGGTCACTGAGTCAGGTCCCAGTCTTCTGCCCCAGGCTTTTTGAGACAGGGTCTTTCTCTGTAGCCCTAGGAGTCTTGGACCTTGGTATGTAGACCAAGCTAGCTTTAAACTCATAAAGCTTCTGCCTTCTCAGTTCTGAAATTAAAGGCATGCACCACCATTCCTGGCCCAAGTGCTTGAAGAGACAGAGGGAGGCGGGGAGGAGGGAATGTATGCGCATGCTCAGGTATATGAAAGTCAGAATAATGTTCATAGGTAGGTTCTCACTCTCTATCTACCTTATGAAGGAGTCTCTCTTCTGCTGCTATGCTGTGTGCTGTAGGAGTTTAGGGAAGAGTCTCTTGTCTATAGGAGTGCCCGGATTACGGACATGTACCACTCACTCCATGTAGCCTTTTTAACTGGGTTCAAGGATTGAAATGGAACTTAGGTTGTCACTTCCCTAACCCTCCCCCCAACCCCCACCCTTTTTGGATCAGGTCTTCTCCACCTAAGCTGGATGGAACTTGCTATGTTGCTTATGCTGGCCTTGAACTCATAATCCTTCTAGTCTCAACTTGGATAGGATTATGAACCTGTGCCACCATGCCCAGATTAATGATTACAATTTCATCAGGGCTAAATGATCATCTCAGTCAGAAAAAAAGGCTACAAAAATTATAAGGGCAATGGCACAGTGTTTTGCTAGCACGCCCAAGGTCCTGGTTTTGATCTCTAGCTATACATGCATACATACATGCATACATACATAAATACATGCATATTGGTAGATATAATTTTAAGGGGTTTTGCTCCTGTCCAGCTGATTGGAATTTAAGTTCTTGGGATGTTGGAGCCAGGGCAGGTCTCTGTATCTTTTATTATGACTGGAACCTCTGGAAAGAGAAACTGCAGTGAGAAAGGTGAAATTCTATCTCTGGCTTAAAATGCACATTTAGATAATGAGGTTAAGTTAGTAATGAGCTCTTGTGGAATTCACACATCTGAACCCTGAAAGCTGGTCATTTTCTAGTCTGAAGGTGCATACTTTGGAGTGGATCCATCTGGACTCTTAAGACAGGGCACAAAGAAAGCCTTGCCTATCATTTGGACTACAATGCTGCAACAAAGATGGATATCTGGAATCCTGAATTCATTACTGTCTGCTATGAGCTTTTCAGTCCCAACCTAAGCCAAGCTTAACTGGAAGGAGATAAATTAATAAGCAGGCTTTTGATGCTGGATGCTGGAAGGTCAGGACCCTTCTGTAGAGCTCACAACCATAAACGCATCCTAGGTGCTTGCTCTTAGCCATCTGACTTGGATAAACAACTCCATGAAAGGGCTTGGTCTTTGAAGGAACCCTCTCGAACCAGGCTGCCAGTCAGCTGTCTCTAATGCATCTCTCACTAGTTATCCCTGTAGAAAGCTGCACTTTGTAGGGAGGACCCACCCCAGAGACTGTGGCCCTCTCCAACTGCTTTGGACACAGCAGACTCTGCCCCTTCTTAAGAGATTGTCTTCCTGCCCTGGGCTCATTTTTCTGCAGCCTTCCTCAGTAGACTGATGTCCACCTTCCCCACTTTTCTTCCAGTATATAAGTCTTGGTCAGATAGGGCATTGATTCAAGTAGAGCTGTCCCCAGGACTGATCTTTTCTAGGCTTCTCAATGAGTAAATGATCAGGACAAAGGAGGTAGAAGGTAAGGGAAGCCATCTTAAGATTTTTGAAAATTCAGAATTTCATCCTATTTATTTATTTATTATATGTAAGTATACTGTAGCAGGATTAAACAATGGAGAGTAGCGTTCCTCTGGCTCCGGAGGCTAGATGTCCAGAGGCAAAGCCAGGCAGGCGGTCAGTAGCCTCCTTGCTGGGTCCTCCCTTTCCCTCTGCATGTCTGTGACCTAATTTCTTTTATAAGGATATCAGTTTAATTGGGTTAGGGATTACTCTAACACTGTCACCTTAGTATTTTTAAAATTATGTGTGTGTGTGTTTGAGTGTGTGTGTATGAACACAAGTGTGGAAGATTCCACGAGTAGGCTCTGGGCAGCTACCCTGTGGTCTCTGAGGCTCTAACTCAGGTTACCAGGCTTAGGGGCAAGTACCTTTACCTACTAAGCCATCTCACTGGCCCCAACTTCTTTTTAATGTAAGCAGTTGTTTTCAAGGCCTGTCTCCACATGTAGTCCATAGAAGTCAGGACAGCATGGCTCAGTCATATTGTCAATACACTGTCACTATTTCCTGAGCACATTTTTCTGGCCACATTGTGTCTTTTACATATAACCAATCCTCTTCAAGACTAAAGGCTAAGAGATGATTTAAAAAATGAAAAGTTGGCTGGCTGAATGGGGCCCAGTGACTCTTTGACATAGGAAGAGTGACAGCCTGGGCTGGGAGCTCCATCTTTGTTTCTATGACTGCTCCCAGAAGCACTGTCTGCTTCCTGGAGGAAAACTCCCAGTGCCCCCCTTTCTGTGTGTTTGAGTCAGACATTGAACCCAGCTCCAGTGCTCCTATGCAGAAGCCTGCCAGTGTGGACGCAAGTCACCAACAAGTGAAACTGTCCTTAGAAAGACCTTGAGGAACCTAAAGTCCAGGGGGTACCAGGCAGGACAGGAAATGTGGCTTCATGATGAGGAGCTACGCTGGGGCCTTGACAGTCTAGACCAACAGTTCTCAACCTGTGGGTGGAGAGCCTCCAAGGGATCAAATACCAGATAGCCTGTATATCAGATATTTACATTACAATTCATAACAGTGGCAAAATTACAATTAAGTAGCAACAAAATATTTTTATGGTTGGGGGTCACCTCAACATGAGGAACTGTATTAAAGGGTCGAAGCATTAAGAAGGTTGGGAAGCTCTGCTCTAGACTGACTGCTGGGCATAATAAATTCTGCTTAGGGTACCCTAACACAGTAAATTCTAGGGGAACCCTAGGATTTGACGCTGAATGTCCTGACAGTGTCTCAGTCCTGGAGGGCATCACCTTCCCCTCACTGACCAGTATGATATTGTTCAGTTGTAGAGTCATCCAGCAAACATGCAGATCATCTTAGGTTCTGTAAAAATGTTACGTTAGAATCCAGCCTATGACAGGTACTAGGACACTGAGTACCAAGCTGGCAGACCTGATGGTGCCCTAGCCTTTCACACGGGAAGTGAATCTACATGACAGGGGTGCCTCATCCTGCCCCATCCCCGCCTCAAGCTGTTGCCACTGGCTGCCTGTTCATGATAATAACACTTCTAGCCTAGAATTCAGAGGTCTGCCTGCCTGCCTGTCTGTTTTCCTCAGCTCTGGGATTAAAGGTGTGTGCCCACTCCTTAAATTTTTGGAGATAAAGCTTGACCTTATTCAGAAAGCATTTAGTACAATTGTTTCCCAGGCACTGGGAAAGACAGCAGCACTGCCATTTTTTGCTCAGTCCAGCAACAGGATCTTGCTGAGACCCTCCTCGGGGTAACTAGAGCAACACAGCTTCTGATAGAAGGTATCATTAAAGTGCCCACTGAAGCCAGACAGGCAAGTGGGCAAAGAGGGTGTCTGGGAACAGTGGCCAGAGCTGACTTTTTTTCCAGGAAAAGCCACACACCTGCACCGTGTGGCCACTCTTTTTACCTGTTGTAAATGTTGGTATTCTGTCTAAATTCCACTCCCGCAGTTACCTGGCAACAGCCAAGTAGGGAATGCTTGGCTCTCCTCTCTCTCTTACCCTCTTACTCCTGCCTCTCTCTTGCCTTTTGCCCTCCATTCCTCCACGTGGTCATGGCCGGCCTCCATTATCTACTCTTTCCTTCTGTCTTTTCTCTGCCCCTGCTACCCTTTTAACTCCCCTCCCCATGCCCTAATTAAACTGTATTCTATACTATACCAGCGTGTGTCTGATTGCTCAGGGGGAAGAGATACCTCGGCGTGGGCCTTTCCCCCACACCCCGCCAGAACATATTCTTATAGCTCTTTCTCTTTTTATGATCACAACAGTAAATGCGGTTTTTTTCCTAAATGAAGGCTGAACAGACACTTCTGCAGGGCTGACTTGGCGATAGTATGCCGTTTTGCTAGCACTCTTATAACCAGCTACCCCACCTCTGACTAAAAGATTCGTTTCTCTATTTAGAGCTCTGGGCCACACAACCTTGCATCGCAGGACATACGTCTGGTGTTTCTTACATATCGCAATGCATAAGAATCATCTGAAGGTCTTGTTTGACAGGCAGGTCAGCCTGGGAACTTTCTTTGGGGTTAGTAGCTGATGCTGATTTAGGCTTACTTGTAATCTTGAACCCACTTCCCTCTTTTGCCTTCCTAAGGAATTTCCAGGTGCAGCAGATGCTGCTGCCTCCCTGGGTTGTTCAGGCGAAGGGTTGAGCTACATCTCAGGGGCTGGGAGCAGCTAGTGCCACTGAGGAGGTCGGTCAGTTGTGCTGTGAAGTTGCATCTGCCTGCTGTGTTTGCTCAGTTTTGGGTTTATTTATGCTAGCCGGGGAGAGTGCGGTCGACCGCGCAGGCGGTGCATTCTCAAGCTACCCCTTGGCCTGGAGTTTCAGTTCTAGAAGGCCGGGTCGGGTGGAGGAAGGTGTTAGATCTTAACAGTTAGAAGCCCCTGGAGGAGGCGCAGGTGAGCTTCATGAGCACGCCCCAACCGAGGAGCCGAAAGCAGGGCCGATTCCTGTTCTCTTTGCAATCTCCACGTGGTTCATTCGTTCCTGGTTTCCCAGACAATCCAGAGTGCACGCAGTCCTCCAGTCCCTGCCCATTAAACTTTTCGCTCGCAAGATCGGAGTTTAAAGGCGGCTGCGCCGTAGAGCACTCCCATGGTGCCGCGCGCTGGGCGGGTTTGTATTTTAAACCCCGCGGCCAATCAGCAACGCGCAGGCTCCTGTAACGTTCCCAGCGCCGCGTTTGAATTCGGGGAGGAGCAGAGCAGAGCAGGACCCTCTGCACCGACCCGACCTGGACTGTGGAGTAGCCTCGGCATCATGAATGCAGCGGCCAAAGCTGGAAAGCTGGCTCGAGCACCAGCCGATCTTGGGAAAGGTGGGGTCCCGGGAGATGCAGCTCCCGGTGCCCCAGTGGCCGCCCCGCTGGCGAAAGAGATTCCGGAGGTCTTAGTGGATCCACGGAGCCGGCGTCAGTATGTACGGGGGCGCTTTCTGGGTAAAGGAGGCTTCGCCAAATGCTTCGAGATCTCAGACGCAGACACAAAAGAGGTGTTCGCAGGCAAGATCGTGCCTAAGTCTTTGCTGCTCAAGCCCCACCAGAAGGAGAAGATGTCTATGGAGATCTCAATTCACCGCAGCCTTGCACACCAACATGTCGTAGGCTTCCATGGCTTTTTCGAGGACAGCGACTTTGTGTTTGTGGTTTTGGAGCTCTGTCGCAGGAGGGTGAGTGTTTCGGTCGCTGTACTGGGGCTCCTACACCTGGAACTTGCTGGCAAAAGGCCACCGAGGTTTTGGAGTGGCTAGAGGAGTGTTTGGGTTTCAAGCTTTTATGGAAAGGCTTCTAGCGAGGGTACTTGGCACTCCGAACTGCTGAGGTCGGGGTTCTGGGGAAGCTGAGACCGGACCCTGTTGCTATTAGGGAAGGAGCTCCTAGACGCAAGGCTGCAAGTGGGTACAGGAAATGGATGCGTAAAGTGGCTAAGGAAGGGTCCTAGGCTTGGGATACCACGGACCTCTAACTTCCGGAGTGGGGCAAGGTTGGGGGAGGGAGGCGGCTGTTTGGAGTCAGATCTTAAAGCTTTCTGGAAAGGGAGGAGATCTCCAGCCAGGAGGAAGCCCTGGGATGGGGAATTGAGAGTGGGGTTGAGACAAGACTCTGGAGAGGGTCCGGTGAATGATAGTGGCCAGTGTATGGGCAGAACTATAAGAAACCTGCTAAGACTTTCCACTTTCCACTCCGAGCGCCTAGTCCTAGCCACCCTTCTTGGGCGTCAGTGACCTCTTCCTTCCTCCCTCAGTCCCTTCTGGAGCTGCACAAGAGGAGGAAGGCACTGACGGAGCCTGAGGCCCGCTACTACCTGCGGCAGATAGTCCTGGGCTGCCAGTACCTGCACCGCAATCAAGTCATTCACAGGGACCTCAAGCTGGGCAACCTCTTCCTGAATGAGGATCTGGAGGTGAAAATAGGTGAGGTGCTGGGCCTGCGGATGCCTGGTGCTAGTACAGGAGGTGGCAAGGAGGGGAAGTCTGGGAAATAGAGGTACTACCCTCTGGAAAGCCCTCTAGTTAGGAAATGGAAAGTGGAGGTGTGTGTCACATTTTCCTTGCCTTTTTTAGATGCATTGGGGTTTTTTTTGTGCCTCAACTCAGTAGTTTTTAACTTGGGGTCCCTCCCCCAAATGCCTCTATCCCCTAGCACTTAGCCAATTTCCCTTTTAAGTAGGAGATCCGGACATATGCTATGGAGCATGGCGGGCAGCATCTCCTCAGCTGTCTCTTTATTAAGCTGAAAAACCTGCACTCTTGAGTCTGATTTGCCACTCCCTATATCTCTGTCACTTCTTGACACACTTGCCCACTTGCCCAGCAGCCGTCACGATCGTTTACTTGATTCCCCAGTGCATCTAATTCTGCCATCCCATGTGTTTTAAATTTCCTTTATTTATGTGAGGGATGGAGACAGGATAACTTCAAGGGGTCAGTTCTCTCTTTCCACTGTGTGGGTCTCAAGATCGACACAGGTCATCAGCAGTCTTGGTGGCAAGCCCCTTTATCTCCTGAGCCATCTTACCACTGTAAGATGTAAGATGGTGTGGAGGGCAGTGGGTGGGCAGTTAGGGCCAGTACAGTGGGAGGCTTCGAGGACTGTGGGGTCTCAAGCCACTAGTTCTCAATCCTCGGGCTCAAAACAGCTGCCTGCAACCACAGACAGCCGGGCTTAGCCGAGCACCCTCTCTTCTTCCCTCTGCCCTAGGGGATTTTGGCCTGGCAACCAAAGTGGAATATGAAGGGGAACGAAAGAAGACCTTGTGTGGCACTCCTAACTACATAGCTCCTGAGGTGCTGAGCAAGAAGGGGCACAGTTTTGAGGTGGATGTGTGGTCCATCGGGTGCATCATGTAAGTTGGCAATGCTTGAGCTACTGGGCCTCAGCAGGGCATTCTGAGGCATCTCACCCAGTTGACCTTACCATGTGGATCTTTTGTTTGTTTGTTTTTTGTTTTGTTCAAGACAGGGTTTCTCTGTGTAGCCCTGGCTGTCCTGGAACTCGCTCTGTAGACCAGGCTGGCCTTGAACTCAGAAATCCACCTGCCTCTGCCTCTCAAGTGCTGGGATTAAAGGCGTGCGCCACGGCCCATGTGGATCTTTCTACCTTACAGAAAGGCTATTTTAGAGGGCAGGCTGCTCCACGTGAAACCCTGTTTTTCCTATCAGTCTGTTGTAGGCTGTGGGATTCTGGTGACTTGGACTTGTTGGTCCAGGGAAGGGACCAAAGAGTCCCTGCACTTTTCCTCCTCCTCCTTGGTGCTTATTAGTAAATGCATGCACAGACCCAAACCATCAACACCTGAGGGCTTGTTAGGAATTCAGAATCTCAGAGCTGAACCTGGGTTTAACACAATCCCTGCCTGACTTTCTTAAGTCCTGCTGAAGGGAGAATCAGGCCAGCAGAAAGGCTAGAGGTAGGCAGAACCCCCACAGAGGTGGCCTGTGGTGGATAGCAGTGGCCTCTGGGACACTCAGAGAGTCTTCTGTCACTGCAGGCCAGAGCCGGGCAATCCCTGGTCCCTTGGTATCCAAGTGTTGTCACTTGTGTTCTTCTGAGGGCTTGTCCCAGCCTTTGGTTGCTGTGTCATTGGGCAGACTTGGAGAGCATCCCTATCTATTCCCAGTCAGTGAATCCAGCACAGCTCTCTTCCTCTGGTCCTGAGACAATGGCTTCTGCATTTGGATTTCCACTGGAGTTTGAACAAAATCCCTTTTTGTACCCCCAGGTATACCTTGCTAGTGGGCAAGCCACCCTTTGAGACCTCATGCCTAAAAGAGACCTACCTCCGGATCAAGAAAAATGAATACAGTATTCCCAAGGTGATGATAACACTTAATGTTTTCATTTATGTGCCAGCCAAAAGCTATTCTGGGGTCGGAGACGAGTCAGTCCTTCCTCTAGTACAGCCATGGAGAATGGGGTATATCTGATGCTGGCCCACACTGCATGTTGAGTTTGCACACCAGATTCTCCTGCTCTGCCTTCCAAGAGCTGAGATTACAGGCATGCACCACTATGCTGGCTTTATGGTATACTGGCAAGCACTCTACCAGAGCCCCATGCCCAGCCCATGTCTTTAGACCCTTCCTGAAGGGGATGCAAAGCACAGGAAGGAAAGGAAAGAGCAGGGCAGACACACTTATGCCTGGAACATGGATCATCTCCATCCAGCTATGTGTGCCTAGCAAAGGAGGTAACCTTACTCTCATGAACCAGGCTTCCCATCTGCAAAGTGGGAGTTTCCCCGAGGGCTTCCCAATGACAAAATAGCAACATCCCTTTCACATCCAATGACATAAATCCATTTAAAGGGGACTAGGTTCACATGGGGACAAGTTAGTGGTGTCCTTGACTTGTACATATGGTAGATATATCCCAGAAGGTCAGCTCACTGCAGACAGCCTGGACTGCTGTGGTATAGGTCCTGGCTTTATTACTGAGGCCATGTGTATTCTCAGACGGGACACTCCTATTGCCCCCATCTACAAGGGAGGCCTAACAGTGGAGATGCACACACCTGTAGTCCTAGCACTTTGGAAGGCTGAGGCAGGAGGACTGCATGTTCCAGGATAGCCTTAGCTATATAGTGAGACCCTGTCTCCTTTCAAATTATGTAGAGAGGGGAAAAAGAGGACAGAATCGTTTAGATGCTTTTGTGAGGGCCAAATGGGTTACTGTACAGGAATACGTAAGTTACATAGAGTTAATGCTGTGACTGACAGGCCTAGGTTTTATCTCATAAGTCATCCTGGTGGGGTTGCAGGTGTGGTGTACCCCTTCCTCATTTAATAGGTCTGCCTTGGGAGGCCCCAGGAAGCCCAGGTTATTTGTTATAGCTGGAATCAAGGTGTTGAACTAGGATTTAAGCACAGGTCTTAGGATCTGGGTGCCTCTCTTGGTGGTGTTTGTTTGTTTGTTTGAGACACAATCTTACTGTGTAGACTAAGCTGGCCTTGAACTCACAGAGATCCATCTGCCTCTGCCTTAGAAATGCTAGGACTAAAGGCCTGAACTACCATGCCAGGCTTGCCCCTCTTGTACATAATAGCTAAATGTCCTTTGAAAGGACTAGGAGGGGAAAATTATCCCAGGTTAATCTTGAATGCCAGGGGGCTAGAAATGATCCTTCTCATCCATATTGATAAAGCTGGCTGGCTGGAGGACTTGGTGGGACTCAGGGCCACTGAGCTGTGGTAAGTTACAGACAGGAGCAGCTGCATGCTGCCTGGGGGGTGCTGCCTCATCTCACCTCCACTCTGCCTTTTCATTCCAGCACATCAACCCAGTGGCCGCCTCCCTCATCCAGAAGATGCTTCAGACAGACCCCACTGCCCGCCCCACCATTCACGAGCTGCTCAATGACGAGTTCTTCACTTCTGGTTACATCCCCGCTCGTCTCCCCATTACCTGCCTCACCATCCCACCAAGGTTTTCAATAGCTCCCAGCAGCCTGGACCCCAGCGGCAGGAAGCCTCTCACAGTCCTCAATAAAGGTAAAGATGGGCGTGGGTGCAAGAGAGCCCAGCTTTCCAGGGTACATTTCAGGGTACCTTACTTGCCATAACCTTCATAGTTAGGTCCTATCTTTGAGTCTGGT
>JADRCC010562117.1:0-15305 GCA_019843855.1 Hylomyscus alleni
TTCTGGAAACATACAAACAGGTAGCTTTATACTGAGTGAATAGGTTATATTTAATATCATATATATATTTATATTCAGCAATATCTAGTAGAAGAAAGGGGACATGAATTTGAAGAAGAGCGGAAAGGGGTATATTGAAAGATTGTGGAGACAAAAGGAAAGGGAGAGATATTCTTATTAAATTATAATATTAAAAAACTATATTAAAAAGTTAAATACAATAATGTATATATGTATGTTTATATGTATGCATGCATTGTATGTAGGGGTGTTAGAAGGAGGTATGTCATGGACTACATATCTCAATTAGAGGATAACTAGTAGGAGTCCATTATTTTCCTTTTATCATGTGCGTCCCAGGGATAGGAAAACAGGCTTGACAGCTACTGTACTTGTTGAAATACCCACCAGTCCTTTAATGCTTTATTAGAGAGAGTTAGAGTGAACATAACTAAATCTATCCTTTAGAATGATTAAGAACTTTATGTGTTATGAGAAGGTTTTTAAATTACTACACTGAATCAAGTTTTATAGCAATTGTCCTAGTTGAAAAGACATAGCACATTTTAGGGTAGTCACTTGTGTGACAATATATATATATATAATCCTCAAATAGGCTGTTATTATGGTACTTTTGTCTTTAGATATCTATCAGTATTAATTATATATTTATTAATAATACTTTGGTTTTGGTTCTATATCTCACTCAATTTGTAGCTATAATGACTTTACAGAATGTTTTAATATTTTATTGTACATATGTTTACTGAAAATGCCTCATAGGTTCCAGCCAAACTTAAAGGGTATCTGCATTATGTAAGTACGGGACAGCACAGAGAAGCATTAATTTCATGACATTTCTTTCTAATTGACCCACTGTCTTCATTCTAACAGAGGCTGCTCTGCTTCAAACAAAGCAAAACAACAAACCTATCTACAAGCCAATACGTACTAATTAGGAAAAAGGACTCGTATTAGTTTTGATAATTTTATTTTATAATCAGTTACTTTCATTCATTATCAGGTTTACATCACTGTAACCAAAATTCCTGATAGGAAAAAAACATCTTTATGGCAGAAAAGGTACACTTTGGTTTGCAGTTTGAAAGGGCTTGTGGTGTTGGAGATAATATGACAGTATGCATGACCACGGGAGGATCAGAAGAAGACTTCTCACATCTTGGATGCAAAGAGGAAACTGCAAAACCAGGCTGAAATGAGGGGTAGGTGTTATTTCCCTATTGAAGAGTATTTTTCTCTTGTTCTCAGCATTGTGTAGTTATTAAGATTCTCAGGCTCTTACAGTTTTTCTACATCTTCTTCAGCAATGATCCCTGAGTCTTAGGTATATGAGTTGTATTAGAGATGTATCAGTTGGCACTGGACTCTATAACTGCGTATTTTGATTGGTTTTGCTTTTTTTTGATATGGTCACCATCTATTACAAAGAAATGTTTCCTTGAGGAGAGGTGAGGATTATACTATGGGTATATGAAAATTAAAATTCAGTCAGAGATTATGTTGGTTTAGTAAACTGGTGGCATTAGATTCTCTTCTAAGATTCATGAATTCAGTAGCCCTTGATGGTTGACTAGGAGTCCAGTACCAGATATAGTTTCCTTCTTGATAAGTCCAATTGAAAAATATTGCCCTTTGTTGCCTCACCAAAGGTAGAAGGGAATTGCTGAAAATCATGCACTTAAGACACATGGTTCAGTAACCTCTGAGCTGAAATTGATTTTTATAGCACCACAAGGATCCATTTAAACAGGCTTCCAAAGGAGGTGGGGTAACCAAAAGTCTTACACTGATATGACAATGATGATCTGCAGAAGTGACCAGTATGATAGGATAGCATGAGAGTACAGTAATTGAATGGGTACACTTAGTAATTACCATAAACTTTAATTCACACAATCAACACATATTTTTAAAATTCAATATTCCAATACAACTATGATTTTAAGATCAATCTTAAATCAGGTATAATGGAGGAAGAATTATTTTTATTGGAGTTATTTTGTTATTGGCATCTTTTCAAGATAAAGTTCTTCTGGACTTGAAAGTCTTGTATAATTGAAGGTGAACTTTAATTTTTAATCTTTTACTTCCACTTCCCAAGTATGGAGATGACAAATTTAAATCACCACTTCTTACTACTTTGAGTTTTAGAAATAGCTTACATTTCTTTTTTTATAAAACAGTAACCATAATATCTAGGGGAAAAAGGCAATTTTATTGAACTTTTTAACAAACATTTTAAAAGTTAGAATTACTCTTCTGGTAGGTTACCTTTAATTTTCTTCCCTGTGTTTCTGGGCAAGAGGAATAAAGGAGAGCTGAATAACCTATAACTTGATGAGTTCAACTGAATTTAATTATTTTTTTATTTTCTTCATAATTTTACTTATAAGCAAAACACATGAAATAGGTAACTAATGTAACAGTTTGATTTAGAGTATAAACTAAATATTAGAAGAGCAAAGCTGTATAATTCATGTGTGTTGCAGTTCTGAATGTTTAAAGACACTCCACTAATTTAAAAAAAATTAACTCTTATAGAATACATGGAAAATGATGTGACAGGAGTTCAAGGACTGAACAATAACAATGAATACTATAAACTATATTTAAGTTCATTATTAGCAGAAATCAAGACAGATTTGTTTCATTTATCATATTGAGACATAATAAAAATAAATTTTATAAATCACTTTCATTTTGGTGAACGTGTAGGGAATTTTTCTTGTGGTTAATTTTATATTAAAATATATTTATGTATTTTATTGTAAATATATTAAGTTATTCATGAATACAAGGATAGCGTATGGTACCAGCAGTTGTAACAATGGTGTGGAGATAGACAACACAAAGCTTCTAATAGCAAATGGAAGTTTTAATTTCCTTTTGATGCTATTCAAATTCTTTAGGATCTAAAGTAAGCTAGTTTTAAATACACAGTCTCTATTATGATTAAATTAGAATAACCACTTCTTTTGATCCAGCCACAATATTTATGTTGTCTTCTATATGTCTATAACTAATATATGACTTTGGACCTATGGAGTCTATGTCTAAACTATTAGATATAGAAAAATCTCATTTCAAAGCAAATAAAGGATATAAAAAGGATTTCACAATGTGAAGTTTTACAACATCTTACCATTTCTTGTCTAGGTTAGAGGCAACCAATCTTTGAAACATCATGGATCATGTCTCACCAACATTCGAGTCACCCTCCAGGTTTAATCTACTATTTCTAAAATACAGTCAGCTGAACTACTATTAAACATACTGTCTGAACAGTTCAGATTATAGTGAAACAGTTACCACCCTTGGACCTGATTCTGACTCTCATAATGCAGTTTAAGAATGTATTAACTTTTTAATCATCTGTTAGTACCACACTGGCTCACACTGAGCAGGTGGTCAAATAAAACCACAGGAAATTTACCATGAATTTTCCTATGTTCTAAGTGTGCAATAAACAAGAATTTACAATAGTCGAGTAAAATTGCATTTTTATTAGTTTCAGCTCATCAATCCAATCAGGAAAGATTTCCGCCATCTCAGTTGACAGTTACATCCTTTGTCATTTTGTATTACTTACAAAGAAAGCACGGTGAGCACCTTTGTTTTTTTATATCATTCTCACCTCTGATGAAGCTGCAGAACAAAAAACCAGTCCCAGAGTCCCAGTTACACAGGTCTCCAAGACATTTGCTTCGGTTATTGCTGAATAGTATTTGAACAGGTATTTAATTAGACTTGGACTAGAAGCCTACTTTACCATACTATATTGTCTTTAATAATATCAAGGGTTTTCAGGAAACATCTTAAGTACAGACACAAACTTCTTTGGACTATAGGTAGAAATGTATTATGATATACTATGATGTGGAAGTAATTGGATATAGTAAAAGTTGCCCTTCTTTCTGGATACTTAAGTACTGGATTCCATGAATTTATACTTCCAATTCCAATTTTTTGCACAACAGTATTGTGATGTTCTCAGTTTCATTTAGATGAACCAATCCGTTCAGCTTTTCCATTTACAAATCAAGAAAATTTTAATAAGAACATCATTAGCCTGGTGTTGATGGTGTATACCTTTAATCCCAGAACCCAGAAGACAAGGCAGTTGGATCTCTGAGTTCAAGGTTAGCCTAGTCTACAGAGTGAGTTCTGGGTTAGCCAGAACTACACAGAAAAACCCTGTCTCTGGAAAAAAAATCATCTAGAATCTGTAGAGGTTAAAAGCAGAGATCCCAGACCCAAATATACTTGGATTTAGAACCCAACTCTGTTGCTTACATCATGGCACCTTGAGCAAATAACTCAAGAAATTGCACTGCAGAAAATTTTTACATGAGAAATGACAACAAACTTGTTTAGACTATTTCAGAAATTTAGTACGTCAAACACTAAGAGAAAATGCTGCCACTTTGACACCTAATCAGAATAGTACAGTGCAATTGCTATTGTCATATCATATATTAAATATTATAATGATTAAAATATTCTTATGACATTTCAAGCACCTTGTGATATTAACTATAGAGGAATCCCTGATATGTTGGCTATGTTTTTAATTTTGCTAGAGTGTTTGCTTTCAGTCATTCCCCTTTGGCTGCTAGCCATTTTCAATAATGTCATCATTTCAAAGATTATTTTACTGGGATATAAAATTTTCTTTCTTTTTCTTTTTTTTTCCAAAAATTTGCCACTCACTTTCTATCATCTCCAAAACAACACCATTGATGCTCAGCAATAAGTGTTTCACATGATGTAATGGGAAGCTTAATTTAAAGGTGAGTAGAAAACTATTATTAACAGGGAAGTTTTAGGGAAAGCCTTACTTTCACCCTTATAAGGACAAAAAAAGAAAAGAAAAAAAAAACAAACAAGAATAGACATTTCAGTGGTGATGTAGCAATTTCTTCATTAACTCTAAATATTTACTGCTAGATGAATACTGTAATCAATAATATGGATAGAAAAATAGAATGAATACATTGTCAAATCTCAAGAAAACATAGCAAGGCAGATCCATATGATATTGCAGCAAGTTACGTTTCACATATAAAGCAAAGGGGCCAGCAATTGAAAAAAAAATAATGTGGATCCATTCAAAACTATAATTAAAACTATTCTAATTCAAAAGAAAAAACACTATCAACTCAAAAGAACCAAATCTATCCTTTGGTTCAAAGTTCTATCCCACAAACTAAAGCTAGTAAGCTCCCATGAAAAGCAAAATCTTAGGCCCTATCCCACTCTTGCCATTCTAAAACTGCAGTGATTGCAGTAAAATTCAATATGCAGAGGCTGGAGAGAAGGCTCAGGAGTTAACAAATGGTGATTAGCTCTATACCAGTCTCAACTGAGAAATATCGAATGACTGAGAAGCACGTAAAATGTTCAACATCTTTAGTCATCAGGGAAATGTAAATCAAAACAACACTGAGATTCCGCCTCAAACCAGTCAGAATGGCTAAGATCAAAAACTCAGGTTACAGCAGATGCTGGCAAGGATGTGGAGAAAGAGGAACACTCCTCCATTGCTGGTGGGATTGCAAGCTGGTAAAACACTTTCTGTCTGGAGCCTGAGATAGCTCTCTCCTGAGAGGTTCTAACTGTGCCTGACAAATGCAAAGTTGTATGCTCACAGCCTGGAAATCAGTTTGGTGGATCCTCAGAAAATTGGACATAGTTCTACCGGAGGACCCAGCTATACCACTCCTAGGCATATACCCAGAAGATGCTCCAACATGTAGTAAGGACATATGCTCTACTGTGTTCATAGCAGCCTTATTTATAATAGACAGAAGCTGAAAAGAACCCAGATGTCCTTCAACAAAGGAATGGATACAGAAAATGAGGTACATTTACAGTGTGGAGAACTACTCAGCTATTAAAAAAAAAAAAACAAAGAATTCATGAAATTCTTAGGCAAATGGGTGGAATTAGAAAATATCATCCTAACTGAGGTAACCCAATCACAAAAGAATACACATGGTATCTACTCACTGATAGGTGGGTATTAGCCCAGAAGCTAGAAATAACCAAATTCACAAACCAAATAAAGCACAAGAAGAAGGAAGGCCAAAGTATGGATAGCAGTCCTTCTTAAAACAGGGAACAAAATACCCATTGGTGGAGATACAGAGACAAAGTGTGGAACAGAGACTGAAGGAAAGGCCATTCAGAAACTGCCCTGCCTGGGGATCCATGTATGTGGATACAGCCACCAAACAAAGACACTATTGTGGATGACAACAAGTGCTTTCTGTCGGGAGCCCGAGATAGCTGTCTCCTGAGAGGTTCTAACTGTGCCTGACAAATGCAAAGTTGTATGCTCACAGACAACCATTGGACTGAGCCCAAGGTCCCCAATGGAGGAGCTAGAGAAAGTACCAAAGGAGGTTAAGGAGCTTGCAGTCCCATAGGAGGAACGACAATATGAACCAACTTGTACCCACCAGAGGTCTCAGGGACTAAACCACCAACCAGAGAGTACACATAGAGGGACCCATGGCTCCAGCTGCATATGTAGCAGAGGAAGGCCTTGTTGGGCATCAATAGGAGGAGAGACCCTTGGTCCTGAGAAGGCTCAATACCCCAATGTACGGGAATGCCAGGACAGGGAAGAGGGAGTGGATGGGTTGGTGAGTGCAGGGGGAGGGCGAATGGGATAGGGGGGTTTTCAGAGTGGAAACCAGGAAAGGGGATAACATGAAATGTAAATAAAGAAAAAAATCTTGCAGAGGACCTAGGCTAGGTCCTTAGACCACATGGTAGTTAACAACCACCTGTAACTTGAGGTCAAGGAATCTGATGCCATTTTCTGTCTTCCACAGGTACCAGGAAGGCATGTGGTACAGATAAGTACACGGAGAAAAAAAGACATACATATACATAAAATTGTAAAGAAAGGAGAAAACTCAAAGAAGCACTGTTCTAAAACAAATCTTACTCCACAGAGACAGTAATTGCAACACCTTAGGCTTAACTTTACTTTAAGAAGATGCTGCCACAAACAGGTCAGTGGGTAAAGTGTGAGATTTACAGTATAGGGCATAGGGTAATATCTTGTGCTGGAAGGCAAAAGTCACTCGGAAGGTATTTGTTCACAAATACACAATTAAGTGAGTGATTCTATGAACAAAAACACCTTTAAGAACTATTTTAATACATTTTAAACATTGAGAAAGTAATAGAGTAAGAAGGAAAGTGGCCCCATACTGTAAAATCAGAATTTAAATATTACCTAAGTTTATTTTCATATAGAATAATCAAAATGGAGGGGCAACATTTTCATATTTTCCTGTCTTTACACTTAGGTATTTTATAAATTGATGAACTGTCCAGTAGTTGTTGCTGATTTCCTACTCAAGTAGATCAACACCTTTGGATTTAAGTGTTCACAATTACAGTAGGCAATCTTTTTGTCCTAATACTACGTCAACAAGCATATACATACCAGGAAGTTCTCAAAGAGTCACAGTGCACTGACCAATGATATGAGTTAGTCAGTTAACTTGTGCATGAATTGAAGCATAAGTTTTAATTATTTTATAAACTAAAGCATTAACATGAAAAGGAACAAAGAATTTGTAGCAGAAAAAAGGGCAGTGCCTCCAGAAAAGTGGAGGGGTAGTATCAAAATTAATTGCTTGATTCAAATTAGAAATTTATAACTTTTAGAGGCTAAAGGGCTACAGAAACCCTGATTTTATTTGAATATATTATAAAATGCTACAAATGAAACTTTGCACAAAGGTTATTTCATCTTTCTCAATGTAAATAACTTAAAAGTTTCCTCAAATATAAATGAATATTTAGACCATAAGTCAGGTGAAGTGGAACCTAATTCAGAGACAAATCAAAATAATCAAAACACCTTTTAAAATTTTAAGGTTCAAACAAACAAACAACCAGAATAGTTTATCTAGTAGCAGAAGACCACATGTTTCTAGGTTTTTGTTTTGTTTTGTTTAGCAAACTGGCAGTGTAGATTAAACCTGGGGATTCCTGGATCCTCCATCTCTGGCAAAGCTTCTAAGACCACAGAAAAACACAGCTCATCTCCAAATAATCTAACAGTGAAAAATTCTGTAATTTAACTGATATGTATCGGTCAGTTTTCACAAGCATATCCAAGCATTGACTTTTCCCTAAAATCTCTGAATTCCTGAACTAGTGATTGTGTTGGGAACATAAAAGTAAATGTTCTGTTTATATTTTAAACATGGAAATGGATAGTTTGTGTATAAAACAGTCAAAATGGATAAAAGGCTTTGAATATAAAGCCTAAAAGAACAAGGGAAACTCTTCAAGACATGATACAGACAAGCAATAACTCTCTGCAAATGACGCCAGTCTAACAGAAAATAATCCCCAAATCCAGCAAATGGCATTAGATGAAATTAAAACATTTTACCACAGTAAAAGAAACTATTAACAGTGTATGAAGGCAGGCTAAAGACTGTGAGAAAGTTTTTGCCACATGCGTTCCAGGCATGAGATAAGAACTAAGAGATGGGAAAAACTGCAAAAATTAAACCACAAAATTGAAAATTTTGATCAAGGAAGTGAAGATGAAATACAAATAGTCAAAAAAACATTTGAGAAGGCAAGCAAATTAGAACTTCCTGGAAATTTCATCTCTCTTCAGTCAGAATGGCTATCATCACGGGGGAGGGGAGGGAGAGAGGGAGGAGAAAGGGGGAGGGAGAATAAATGTTAGCATTGATGTGTAGAAAAAGAATGCATACCATTTGTTGTAGTTGGGAATGTAATTTGTAGTTGGGAATGTAATATCTTGCAGTTATTGTAGAAATCATTTTGGGGGCTTCTCATTTTTTAAATATTCTCTCATATATTACATCCAGAATGCAGTTTTCTCTGTTCCATCTACTCCCGGTCCTACCTATCATCCATTCCTCCTCATTTCTGTTTAGACAAGGGCAAGCCTCTCATGGATATTAATCAAACATGGCATATCAAGTTATAGTAAAACTAGGCATGACTCCTAGTATTAAGGCTGAATGAGCAAGCCAGTAGAAGGGAAAGAGTACCAAAAGCACTGAAAAGTGTCAGAGACAGTTCCTGCTACCATTGTTAGGTGTCTCACAAGAACAACAAGCTACACAACCATAGCATATATGCAGAAGTCCTGGTCAGATCCTTGCAGATTACAGGATTGTCTGTTCAGTCTGTGAGGTCCTATGTATCCAAGTTATTTGATTCAGTGGGTTTTGTTGTGATGTCCTTGACCCATGTGGTTCCTACAATCTTTTCTCCCCTACTTCTACAGGATTCCACGAGCTCTGTCTAAAGTTTGATTGTGTATTGCCATCTATTTCCATCAGCTGGTGGATGAAGCTTCTCTGATTTCAATTATGATAGACTTCTGTGTTCAAGTATGGTAGAATATCATTAGGAGCCATTTGTTGTCATTTTTCCTCATTTTTCTTCTGTTTGGTTCTACATTGGGTTTCTGAGCCTATCCAGTCCCTGGTTCCTTGCCTTCTGCTAGGTAGTGTCAGGGGTGGGCTACTACATTGGCCTGAGTCTCAAGCTGGGCTAGTCACTGGTTGGCCACTACCATAATTTCTATGCCACCTTTCTTCCAGCACATTTTGTAGGCAGGACAAATTGTAAGTCAAATGTTTTGTAGCTGGGTTTGTGTGACAGTTCCTCCTCTGAAGTCTTGCCTGGTTGCAGGAGATGGTTGTTTCAGTCTCCCTATCACTCAGTGCTAAGCGTCTTATCCAGGGCCACCCTTATCGACTCCTAGATGTTTCCATTGCAGTAAGTTTATAAGATGTCTCTAAAATGCTTCCCCAATTTCAGTTGGCTCTCACTGTGTTCTCTTTTTCCATCCTTCCCCCACCTGATTTGTCCTGTTCATCCTGTTCTCTTCCTCATACCCCCACATGCTCCTAGTCCCCAATTATTATCTATTCTGTTTCTGCTTTTCAGTAAGATTCATTTGTCCTCCCTTGGTCCCTCCTTATTATTTAGCTTCTCTGAGTCTGTAGAGTGTAATCCTTTACAGCTAATACTCAGTTATAAGTTAGTAAGACCATATTTGTCTTTTTGAGTCTGGGTTCACTCACCTGGTATTATTTTTTTCTAGTTCCATCCATTTGACTGTTTTTTTTTTTTAATGTAATACACCATTGTGTAAATGTACCCCACTTTCTTTATCCATTCTTTAGTTGAGGGACATCTTGGTTGTTATTAGTTTGTAATTATTATTAATAAAGCTCCTATAAACATAATTGAGCAAGTGTCCTTGTAGTAAGATGGAGCATCTTTTGGGTGTATGTTCAGGAGTGGTATAGATGGATCTTGTGGCAGATCGATTACAGTTTTGTGAAACACTACTATACTGATTTCCAAAGTAGCTGTAGACGTTTGCATTCCCACCAGAAATGCAGGAGTGCTCCCGTTTGTCCACATACTTGTCGGCATGAGTTATCATTTGTGGTCTTTATCTTAGCCATTCTGACAGGTGTAAGATGGAAGGAATCTCAGAGTTGTTGGATTTGATGGATAAGGATGTTGAAACTTTCTTTTTCACTTTAAAAATATACATTATTCACTTTACATCCTGACTGCTGCCCTCCCCCCCTGGATCCCCTCACATAGGTTCCCCATCCCCTTTTCCTACGAGAGGGTGCAGGTACTCCAGGTATCCCTCCTACCCTGACACATCAAGTCTCTTCAGTGCTAGGCACATTCTTTCCCACTGAGGCCAGACAAGGAAGCCTAGTGAGAGGAATATATTATACAGACAGGCAACAGCTTTAGGGATAGCCCCTACTCCAGTTGTTGGGGAACCCATAAGAAGAATGAGGTATTTATCTGCTGTACATGTATGGGGCCTAGGTCTAGCCTATGTATGCTTTTTGGTTGATGGTTCAGTCTCTGAGAACACCTTAGAGTCCAGTGTTAGTTGATTCTATTGGTCTTCCTGTGGAACTCCTGTTTACTCCATGGCCCTCAGTTCTTTTCCCAACTCTTTTATAAGAATCCTCAAGATCCATCCAATGTTTGGTTGTGGATCTACGCATCTGTTTCAGTCAACTACTGGGTGGAGCCTCTGAGAGAACAGTTATAATAGTCTGCATGCAAAACAGAGTATTGTTAAATATTGTCAGGTATTGGGATGGGTCTGACTTATGTATCATGCAAGCTGCAGATTCACATAAAGGGCTAAAATGTGATAAATCCAGCAGAGTAAAGATGCTCAGGAAGAGAGAGGAAATTTTAGAATGATTTTTCTGATGAGAGTTGCTATTGTCCCAATTATACTCTATCCCTACTTTTAGTTTGTTTTCTCCTTAATGGAAGTTCAACTTTCAATTACTGAAATTTGTTCAATACCACAAATTGATTTTAATACTCTAACAGAGGGAGTCAACTCATAATTCTATCATAAAATGTCCTATGCTAAAATATACTCCTCTTATCAGATATGTTCATGAAAGACAAATATTATGCAAATATTGCCTGTTCCCTATTTTTTGTTAATGATTAAAACTATTATTACAGTGGGAAATGAAACACAAACATAATTTCTACTAATTAATGCACAATGATAAAACAAATGTATCAATGCTTATAAAAGCCTAATGACACTATATATCAATTAACAATCCTCCAAACGTTTGTTATAAATGGCTTTTAGACCAGTAACTCCAACATCGATTAACTGGGAGTTTTGTGAAAATAGTTGCATACCTGGATGCAGGTCAATCCAGAGTATGTAAATATATATATATTCATATATATTTTCATATCTACATATATATTTTCTTACAAATCACTCATGTTCTGACAGGAAAAGATGCAAAGACTGAAATAAAAAACATAAACAAAATTGCTTCTGTGAGTATGTTCAAGAGAATGTACTTATATTAGGGCTGTTTGGCAAAACTTGGAATTGGAATTATGCATTTGTTAACTAGTAGTTTTGCGTGTTTGTGTGTGTGTGTGTTGTTGTTGTTGTTGTTGTTGTTGTTGTTGTTGTACAAAAATAATGATAGTTCATCATTTCCATTTCAGGAAATAGAGAAATTTTAAATGTGCTTATCTGTTCAACAGGCAGTTTTAGGATACAAATTTTACATTTTTATCTCCTAATAAACTTGGATTAAAAATCGCTTTTGGCTCTATGCCCAGATTTTTTAAACAGAATGGTATAATTCCTATAATGACATTTGGTTTATACATAACAGCTTGATGTGACAGGATTAATAGATTCTCCTAGAGAATACCCAAACCTCAGAAATCTAGTCAGCTTACTTCTTCCCATACTTATGATAAGAGACTTTGATAATAAGAGACTTATGATAGTTTGCTATTGCATAAAACCATAACAGGAATTCATTTGGAACTACTCTTCTCCAACAACTAAAATCAGCAATAACAGTATTCTGTTTCCTATAATATCTTTTGTTACAACTAAATGAGGTTTAAGGCCTTGATAAATGTAATTCCTTTGCTGCATTAAAGAATAATGGGCAATGAAGCTAGGCTTTCTTCTATTGAAAAATATTACAGTTGAAAACTGCATTATACTCCCGATAAGATGACACAACTCAAGTAAAGAGGAGAGATACCAAGATGTCTCAGGATGATTGTCATATTTGCTTCTATTTTGTGCAATCACTAAAAGCAAGGAAACAGCAGTGTTTTAGCTAACTCAAAGCCAGGAGATTCCTATTACTTTGGCTAGGAACGTTTTCCTTGCATGATTGGTTGACAATATCCAAAGGATAATTTTAGGTCCTAGAGAATTAAACACAGGTCTATTTTTATGAGGTGGGACAGATTGGAAACCATTCTTCCTGCTTGTTCCAGTGAAATTGGAAATGAAGAGAATGTGTTATGTGTGGGACAAGTGTCATGAAGCCCATCTGAATTATGCTTCATACCCTTCTTTATAGCCTAATGTTCAACTATATCCATTTT
This sequence comes from Hylomyscus alleni, assembly GCA_019843855.1. Classification (NCBI taxonomy): domain Eukaryota; kingdom Metazoa; phylum Chordata; class Mammalia; order Rodentia; family Muridae; genus Hylomyscus; species Hylomyscus alleni. Next base: position 12,988 of record JADRCC010562117.1, read on the forward strand.
CCTTGCCGTATTGCACTCATGAGAACCAAGTTATTGACACTTACATCTCAGGTATAAATCAAACCCACAGACAAAACAGATGGTGGCTTCTGAGAGGCTGGATGATGGAGTCGAATAATACACTTGATTCCCACCTCTAGGACATCACTTTAATACTAACCTGAAACAATTGTATAGCATCATTCCAATTAAATGGTCTTAAAATAAGATATAAAAATATTCAGGTGATCCCATTCTGTCTTGTGTATCAGGAGTTGACAGCACAAAATTGAGCAGAAGTAGTATAAATTTAGTATACTTCAGATTCTTGTATAAGGACCAAGATCAGAAATTGGATTTGCTTCACTGGTGTCAATTAGAAAAGGCTCAACAAGGAAGGGCTGAAGTGCCTTGACAGGACACTGCAAAGTCTGTGAATGTTGACTGACATTGGCTTGGGTACAAATTAATGCATTCTCTTTCTGGCATTAATTGTTAACTGAGAAATCACAACATTAAAGGGTGATGAAGATGATGATAAAAGACAAATTAATGACACAGGTTCACTAGTTATGTCAAGTTTGCCATGTTTTTTCAACAAAGCTTTCTGTTCATGTAGTTCAATTCACATGAACCTTTTGCAATCTTCATGTATCACACCTCAATCCTTTTCTCTGGTGCACTTCATATAAAATTCTCTGTGCACTAAAGCAGTGGGAAGCAGCTGAGAATAAAGCCAACAGCCTTTTCTTATCACTTGGAGGGCACATTATTTAGCTTGCCCTGAATTCCTCAAAGTACCTTTCTCCATCCTACCCTTGATGCTCAGCTCAGGGCTGTGAAATGTGACCTGGGAGTCATCTTTGTCTTTATCAAGTCTTTGTGGTGAAGCTGGAAGCAGGAGAAGATTCAGTGGGCAGAAGACATCAATCAAAATAAATCTCAATCCAGCTGGCTGTTAGATTCTTATTGCATTAAAGGTTGTTAAATCAAGAAAGATATACTCCAAATAAAACTATAAATAGGTGTGCATTCCTAAGGGTGACAAGTATGTATAATACTTCTAAATTTTACTGCTTTTGAAGAGAAAGAATTTTTATATACTAATTTCCATTATATTCTGGCTTTCTTTTGGTTTTTCATGAAGAACATCCTTAAAATGAACATACTAGAAATGACTATGAAAGGGATTCACTTAGAAAAACACTTAATGAAGCATACAGACATTTGCTACAGAGTCATTGATATATTATTTGCAAAATATCATTTTATAGGTTTTTAATATAAGTGAAACTCCTGACAAATCAGAATAAAGAAGTTGAAAATTCCACAAGGAAAAATGTAGAAGAGTACAGAGTGTTGAAAGAAAGGACCTGAGCCAGTGGTGACGCTTCACACCTCTAACCCTAGCATTTGTGCTAAGGAGGGAGGAATGCTGGAAGTTCAAGGGGAGCCTGAGCAGATGATGAATTCCAGACCATCCTGGACTACAATATGTAATGCTGTCTTTAAAATAATAGGAAAATAGGATTAATCTCAACTCAATGTAAATAATAGTTTAATGAGTGTTATATTATGAATTATTTATAAAAATCTCCCAATCTAACAAATTTCCAGTACCCAGAAAAAGTTATCTTTAAGGAAAAACTTTGAAATATTTAATATTTAAGCATGTATGTGTATAACTTACAATATTGTAAATGGTGGTAATTTTTTTAGCATATTGCACTGCATCAATGGTTTGGATCTAAATTTTTACTCAAGCTTCTTCCTTCATATTAGCAAATAGAAGCAATTTTTCTATAAACAAGGCTGACTCCTTATTCTTCCAAGGTTTTTATATTTGTCAGTGGTTTAATAAATATTTTGGTTTTTTTTCCAATTTAATAACATGGGAATTGAAAATGGAAACCCAAGCAAGAAAGTTTTGCTTTTTGTTTTTTCTTTTTTTCTTTTAAATTCATCTTTGGGAGTACTTTATACATCTTGAAGGCATTTTTCCCCATGCCAAAGTCTACATTCTCATCTGTCCTGCTACCCAGTGTCAGCATAGAATGATGGTGTTTGGCATTCACTATATATCTAATTCAGTGAACAAGAGAAAAGATGTTCTGGGTTTAATTTCTATTGCTGTAATAAAATTCTCTGGAAGAGAGTGACTTAGCAGAGACATGCATTCTTTCACTCTACAGTTCCAGTTTAGTAACTATCATTGTGTGTCAAGTGTACTGGCTGGTTTTGTGTGTCAACTTGACACAGGCTGGAGTTATCACAGAGAAGGGAGCTTCAGTTGGGGAAGTGCCTCCATGAGATCCAGCTGTGGGGCATTTTCTCAATTA